>CAHIKZ030005124.1:437500-445000 GCA_903632075.3 Acanthosepion pharaonis
CCGCGTTACTTGCTTTCCTTCATTTAAGTTTGAGATTTAAGTTTTCATTTCCTGAAATCAAATATTCGGTACACAATATTGTATGTATTTATTTCATCATGTATATTGTCTCTTTCTCAATTTGATGCACCATTCTTTCATTTCTTAATTGTTTATCTATTTGACATATTTCGGCGATCATGACTCTTATAGATTCAAATTTGACTTGGCTGAAGAATTCCCACAGATTTAGCATTTGTTTGTTAGCATATACAAGGTTAAGTAAAGAATTCTCCGGACATTGGCCTTAATATAAGTTTAGACAAGAGTGAGGATAGATTTTTACTTTCCCCCGTCGTTAACCAAGTTTATCTAAAAATCTCAAAATATGTGTGTGTTTGCATGTGTGTGTGTGTGTGTAATCGGATATTGTTTATACATTTCCACAGTTTTCATCCAATTCTGATGAATTTTTTGTTTGATAGATAATTTTTCAGTGCCGATTTTGAGTCCAAATTGTTGGCGACAATGGCTCTCCACTACTTCCTGTCATAACTCTCAGCAACGTTTTACTATTTACTGTCTGTTTTTTAATACATATCTTTCATAAAACTTTAATAAAATTAAATAGTTTAAATTATTACAATGTTATTATTTATTAGTATACAGCTCCCTTTTCAGACCCCTCCCTTCAAATTGCTACCCCCCATTTGGGGATGTGCCTCAGTTGCACCCAAATGTTGTTACTAATATTTATTTTCCAGGGCAGGGTAACTTTAAACTTAAACTGCTCCAACTGAACGGCAAAAATTCCCAGTAATGAAAGACCCTGTCAAAGACGGGTTATACTGCGACAGTCATTTAATTTAGAAAATCTTTCACTGAAAACAATTTTCCAGGAAAAATAGTTTTCCCAATTCCAGTATATGTTATCAAATATTTCCCGTATTGATGGGGAGATTCTTTCCTAAGCTTTTAAATGAGGTTGTGTGAAAAGGAAACATCTTGTTTATACCATTATCTTCTCTTTGAGATACGTGGGATATCCATTCCAGCTGTTGATGGTGTTGTATGTCCTCAAGTGACGTACTTTCTATTATTTGTTACAGTGATTTTTTTTTATAATTCTGAAGCGACAGTCCACGAGTTTTGAATAAATGTGGTCACTACCAAGACCCAGAGACGTTACTTGCTCAAAGCCATAGACACAAACTAGCACAAAATGTCTTTTCTTTAACATATTTGCGCCAATTTTTGGAGAATGCATATAAATGACTGCTTCAGAAAATGGCAAAAACGGACGCTTTTCCGTTAGAATTCTTAAGAGACGAAATAATTATTCCAACTAAGAACAAAGGAAGGTTTGTAAAAAAAATATTAACAATAATGGAATCATTGTTTGTCTGTAGAAAATGGCGAAATATCGAAATGGTTCTCTTCCGTGTTTTTTTTTTTTTTTTTTTTTTCGTCTTTTCCTCATGAATGCAAAATAAGATTTATTCGGGAATAATTGTCACGTTACACAGAACTCACCCTGTCTATTTCTCTGACATTTACACAACATGTCTCTGATTTTGTTTACCAATCATTAGACTGACCGGTGTGGGTTAGTGTCATTTTTTTTAAATTAGAAAAGTATATTGATTATTGTTCCTTTTTTTTTTTTTTGTATTTTTTTTTCGATAAAATCCTTATCTTTTGAGATTTGGGTTGTAAGACCAGAAAAAAACACCAAAAATAACAGATTTCATTAACAATTCTAACGGGACCTACATCCTTTATTTAACAAAAAATGACTCAATCAATTAATTCGATCGATTGACTCGCCGAATCTTCTCAGGCGTATTACACGTCGAAAATTCTTTGATTTTTCATTATGTTTCATTATGAAATAAAATAAAAAAAATATGACTGATAAATATATATATATATATATATATATATATATATATATATATATATATGAAGACAGTCCATGAACCCGTTTATGTGGCTTCTAAGGGAATATTTTTGTTCGAGCACACGGGCTCAGAGAACCCACTGTAAACTCGGCCTTGTGCACATACATCCCTCGGGGTCGGTGCTGTTAAATATTAGTCGCATAGATTGTTCATTTGTTGATCTCTCTGCCTCGAGAGGAACCCGGACGACGCTTTGCCGTAGGGCAAAGTTTCGTCAGGGGAGGTAACCAGGCCCTGAAACCGTTTATGTGACTTCTACGGGAATATTTTTGGCCGAGCCTACGGGCTAGGAGAACACACGGTAAACTCGGCCTTGTGCCACATACATACCTCGTGGGGGGTATTAAATATTAACAGTCGAATAGATTGAACGCTGGGTCAACCGACACACACTCACACTAGTCGTGTAATACTCGTCTGTTGTACTTACTGTTTGATATATGATATATCTGTAACACTTGTTATTTCTTAAACCATTTACTTGGTCACAACAGTTGATGAAAGTAGAGCTATATTGGATAGACCCGATGGCTTGGCTAGTATTTTAGTCAATCATAGAAATAGTTAAATACTAATTACATTAAAACATTGAAATCATTACGGGGTTATTACCAAAGGTATGAGAATTTTCCGTCTTTTTTATTAGGCGATGATATTGGCAAGATAAATGTAGAAAATTAGTGTAAGATGCGTTTGAAGTTTTCAGCTAGTGTTTAAATTCTAGCTGAGCAATGATTCTTTAAGAGATACATTTTAAGAGATATATGATTTTTTAAGAGATATATGGCTCATCGTGCCCAAAAGCCTTTGAAAGGCACTGCATTAATGAAAAATATTAATCCAATAGGACATTAGGGATCCATTAATAAAAGAGATGTATGAGAAGAGAAAACAGGATTCAAACAAAGGAGATTTCTGGGGAAAAATTGCCGCCATTAATGTTAACATGGAAACATTAGAAACCTAAAATGTTATGATGAAAATTCTATGGGATTTTCGTATTGAAAAAGGCAATATTATCAAATAACAAATAAAGAAATAAATGTTTAACGTACATGAGATATTCTGATAATCAAATTTATATTTCTATATAATTTATATTTATGCCTTTCTTGGGCACCTCGAGGTGGTGTAATGGTTAGCAAGTTTGTATTGCTAGAACAACTGCGACTGAGTAGTGAGTTCGATCCTCACTCGATGCTCCTTAATTTCGGCATTGTGCCACATCTAAGCTACGCTTGGAAAATCACTATATTTATGCCTTTATTTCGATAATATAATCTGACAAGCACAGGTTGTTATCCATATTTATTTTATAAATATATGATGACTTTCTAAGGCTACCTGAGATGAGAAACAATTCTGAAATTAGGGGCTGGCAGTGAGGATCGAACTTACTACACAATCGTAATTGTTCTAACAAGACAAACTTGTTAACCATTACACCACTTCGGGATGACCAGATTTTCTAAAGATATGAGTTAGACAAAATAACGATGACAAAGTTGGAAAAATGTGTTCGTTTAAGACGTTTCGTCCTTTAATGTTCATCGCCTAAAGTGATGTTTACGTTGGCGCCACTACACATGCGCATAAACATTATTTTTAAATGTAAATTATGGGTGTATAGTCTAACCGATTTAAATAAGTTTATTTTTTGTTTATGTTTCCATCACGTTTGTTATTAAATATCCCACATTTTGATAATAGAAAATCTCCCAAGTAATTATTCTTAATATATAAGCATTTATATATTGATATCTATTATAAGCCGAAATTCGCCCAGTGTATTTCTCATAAAAATATGAGTAAATACTGCAAATTTTATTATCATCGATTTATTAATAACAATATTTTCATACCTGGATCATAAAAAGCAGACGATAATAATGAAAGTTCAAACAGACCTCGCAATAAATGATGAGACGGAATATTTTCGAATCAAGAAAAATCGAAAAGTGAAAGTTGACAAAACAAGCGTAATTGTTTTTTTCTTCATTGCGATATAGTGGGTCAATTTATATACTGTCAAATTAAAATATTCTTTATCTTATAGTACTATTCGATACTGGAACCGCCATGATCAAAACCCACCAAAGAAAATAACAGATTCCAGTACAAAACTATCAACACAGGATAAGTCTGTGATTGTGGCTCAAGAATGTTAAAATAGTCCAGAGCCCAATGAAAAATTATCTTGAACTTCTGAAAGTTAGCCGTAGAAAAATTTAATTAAATAATCCAAAATAAAAAGAATTTTTTGTTTTGTTTTAAATCACAATCCTGTCCTGAAGCATGATTAGAAAAGTGCGAGTAAAATTGTGTTGACGGAACTTGTCAGAAATGGTTAAACGTTGAGCTAGCAAAAACCAAGTAATCTTGAATGAGGATTTGAACGCAGTTGCGGGGTTCAAATTGCTACTGTAGACGTTGAACAGATACAAAGTGAGCAAGCCTCTTCGACAAGGATTCGATAGCCGTCCTAACAGTGGGTGTTCTCGGAAAATGTGGATAGCTAGTATAGGAAATAATCTCCTATATTTTAAGGCCAATACGTGAAGCACAAAACAAATAAGGGACGCCTTAAAATAAATCTCACTAAAATCATTAGATATGCAAAAACATTACAATTCTGTACAAAGCACGACTCCAAGATTAAATAGGTGATTTCCGGAACCTGATTGGATAGGACAAGTCATGTGATGTTTTCTATATGACTTTCGCTCATTTGAACTTCAAATTACCTGGAAATAGATCAGGGACGGGGTTCCCGCGAAAAAACTCAGATAGGATTCGTGAGCAGACACTAGTCGTCAAATATGCGGCAGAAGGCTTTTCAGCAACAGTCAGTATCCGATTTGAAACGGGACCGTCATCGAACAGATCTGTGAAACGGAACAGTCAGCAAACGGACCCAGCGTCGACACACTTTACCATGAAAACGCGACAGCAACCGATGATTGTCCTTCATACAAAGCCGTGGCGAAATGTCTTCTTTCAACCCTCCATGTTTACTATGTTTTCAAATTACTGCTATCACGCAAAAGCAATCAGCGGTCATACACATGTTCCGTTACTTTACAGACACATACATATTGGCGTACATATAACTTGGAACTTTTCGGACTCACTTGCAACAAAATAACTTCGACGTTTGCAGACTCAATTGCAACAATTCACTTTCAACACTCGAATAGTTGGTCTCTTCATAGCCACAACAAATAAAAATGAATTCTAATATGTGAAAATATGTCTACTGTATAAATGTTATTGTCATATTTGGCTTGGGTTTCTTTCTTTTCTTCCAAGA
Source organism: Acanthosepion pharaonis (assembly GCA_903632075.3). Classification (NCBI taxonomy): domain Eukaryota; kingdom Metazoa; phylum Mollusca; class Cephalopoda; order Sepiida; family Sepiidae; genus Acanthosepion; species Acanthosepion pharaonis. The sequence goes on from CAHIKZ030005124.1 coordinate 442,751, forward strand.
TAATGTCTTCGCGTTGTTTATAATTTTGTGTTGTAATTTGTGTGGGCTGTCTACACAGATTTTAGGTGTAAGAATAAAATCCGAGTGTCATGTCCACAAAAGCATCACAAATGAAAAATGCAACAATTTGGTGATGTCTATGGGTTTCAGGCTTGTTGCAGTTATCAAAAGCAATACAACCAAATATTAAATGTTATTAAACCTAAGACTATCTGTTCATTTATTTCACTTGAACATGTTACTGTTTTATTTTATTTACAATTTTTTATTCATTTATTTATTTCTAATAATACTACTACTAATAATAATAATGATAATAATTGGCATGGGTTCTTACCTATAACTACAGAATGAACTCTTCCTAACACTATGTATACTAGGCCTCTCAAGAGAGAGTGTCGAATCAAGCCGGTCGAAGTCTCTGCATCTAAGCAGAGAGGCCCCGGACGAAGCTCCGCCGGAGGGCAGGGTCTCGTTCGGGGAGGTTGACCAACCCAATCCCGTTTGTACGGGTTCTACGGACATTTTTTGGCCGAGCCTACGGGCTCGGGAAACCCACGTTAAACTCGGCCTTGTGCCACATGCAACCCTCGTGGGGGTGGCTGAATACCGAATCAAAGGCGAGCTTCTCGGCTTGACGGTCGAACTCTCTGCCTCTGAGCAGAGAGGATCCTGGACGAGGCTCCGCCGAAGGGCAGAGTCTCGTTCGGGGAGGTTGACCAACCCGATCCTGTTTATACGGGTTCTACGGGCATTTTGGGCCGAGCCTACGGGCTCGGGAAACCCACGTTAAACTCGGCCTTGTGCCACATGCAACCCTCGTGGGGGGTGGCTAGATACCGAATCGGCTTGACGGTCGAACTCTCTGCCTCTGAGCAAAGAGGATCCCGGACAAGGCTCCGCCGAAGGGCAGAGTCTCGTCCGGGGAGCTTGACCAACCCGATTCCGTTTATACGGGTTATTCGGGCATTTTTGGCCGAGCCTACGGGCTCGGGAAACCCATCTTAAACTCGGCCTTGTGCCACATGCAACACTCGTGGATGGGCGGCTAGATACCGATCAAGCCGAGCCGATATTAGTTCACCCCAAATCACACTAACAGTCATAGTAACACCTTCCACATCTTGTATTATTATTTCGTGTAATATACCTTCGTTATTTCTACTTTTGTGATCGTGTTGTTCTTCCTTGGTCCTAACTTGGACAATAATAATAATAATAATGTACCTACAGCTTAAAAAACAAGGAACTTTTATCGAGAAGGGCGACTAAAGAAAATATGTCACCTTGCTTTACAGTAAACACTCCGATCGCCAAAGTGTGTCGTTACCAATGTGACCACAGGAGACAGCTATTTAAAAAAAAATATATATATATAAAAATACGCGCATCTTCCGATGGGACTTCTACGAAAATGTCTGCTTTGTTTTCGTACCCAACCAATAAACGCAGTGATTTTAAGATGTTTTTTTTTCCGTCAAATTCCAAACGAAATCTGTGCATTTAGTTAAATAGGTAACTGAAATGTACTTTATCAAGAATGTCCCGTTTTTTCATTTCTGGTTGATTTATTTTCCGCCAATTTTGTCCATTTTATTGCTTATTGCGTGTCTTTCTTCCATGTTACATTGATTTGTATTATTTGTGCCCATTCCTTTCGTTTTTTTCTTCCTTTTTTTATCCTTCACAATTTCTGTGCATTTTAAACATATTGAGGTTTATTTTTTTGCTTTTTGACCCATATCCACTCTTCGTTCTTTCTTTTATATTTGTTTCTTTTTTTCTCTTTTTTGTTGGTTCTCTTTCTTATTTCTTTTTAAAAGCTATTTCGTTCACACTCTTCTTTCCTTCCTTTCTTTCTTTCTTTCTTTCTTTCTTTTTCTCTCGTTCTTTTTTTTATCTTCGCTTCATCTGTGCATTTGGAATTTTATTAACGTTTATGTTTTGTTTTTTTCTTACTATATCCATATTCTTTATTTTCTTTTCCTTTCTTGTTGTATACATTTTCTCTTTCCTATCAATTGTCTTGCTTATTTCTTTTAAAATCCTTCTTCTTTGGTACACTTCTTTCTTTCATCCTTTCACTTTTCCATCGTTTCCTTCTTTGTTAATTCTTCGCTACTTCCATCCATTTTTTACATACTGATCTTGAATTATTCTTGTTTTTGCTTTTCATCCTACCTTCGTTTTTCTTTCTTTCTTTCTTTCTTTCTTATACCACCCTTTCGTTTTTGTTAATTCTTCGCTTCT
>CAHIKZ030005124.1:465000-507500 GCA_903632075.3 Acanthosepion pharaonis
ACTGTCGGTAATTTTCAACGCGTAGCTTTGATGTGACACAAGGCTTAAATTATGAGGCCCCCAACAAGGATTGAACTTACTATTCAATCATAATTAATCTATCGAGACAAGGTTACTATTACACCACGTCGAAGAGCAGTTTAATATGACACAACCCGAAATTATGGGGCCCCCAGTGAGGATCAAACTTACCATTCAGGAATAATATATCTTTCAATACAAGCTTTCTAACAACTGCATCACGTCGAACAGCCATTATGATTTTCGTTGCGTAGTTAAGATGTGACAAAAGGCCGACAGTTTCGAGATCCGAAAATGTCATGTACACTTCTCAAAATAAGACATACGTTTGAGGCCAGACTTTAGCAAATCACGAACGTGTTGCACGAGTTGAACCATATATTGATTTTCTAAGCGTAGCTTAGATGTGGCACAAGCTTGAAAGTATGCGGCACCCAGTGAGGATCGAACTCGCTACTCAGTCGTAATTGTTCTAGCGAGACAAGCTTGCTAACCATTACACCATGTCGAAGTGCCTGGATTGGACCATATATAATGTAATTGCTAATCTAAGATTCCAATCAATTTTACTATTAACATTACAAGATATATAACAAATAGCTTTTGGAGGTGGTCTGTTACTGCAGGAATTGCGTCTTATAGTTTAGTTTTTAGTTAATATTCTTAATATACCTTACTAAATACCGTACCGCATTTTTATAAAAAATATTAAGCAAAATCAGGGGTGCGCATTGTGCCCAGCTACAAAAAAATCTTTTAAAAATTGCCGTAAAATAAAATAAGAATTATCATCAAACAAAATTAGAATAATATTATTATATGTTTGAAATATTTTTTTTAATAAATGTAGGAGACGCTGACCGTAATGAAATTGGATAGGTACAATTTAATATGATTTGATTACCAAATAAGGGTGCGTATTATGCATGAGTAGAAGCATTTTCCCATACTTTCAGCACAATTGTAGGTGTGCGTATTATGGATGAAGGCGTATTATACATGGTGAATTATGGTATTTACTGTAAATACTGAATACATCCGTTCTAGTCAAAATGAGTCAATTTTCACTACCATGTGTAAAACATCGTTGAAAACTTCTTCTATGTGCTGTATCAGTTTAGGTAGTGGCTAGTGATGGCTCACCACAACTTCCATCTTTTTGTAACTCTCGGTATGTTTTGTTTTGTTGCTATCCCTCCAAGTAATTGTGCAAGCACTTTAGGTAGCTTATTCACCGTTTTCCACTGTCCCGTGAGCGTCAAATTTTCCAAACCCTCTTTTCACATTATCTGCTCTAGAAATGTCAACTTTCGCTTTCTGTTCCTAAGTATCCACTTCGTTATCATTCTACATAAAACTTCGCCGTGGCCTACGTGTTCAGCCCAATGGAGAATCATATTTTTATTGTCTCCTCTTCATTTGTAAGGAGTTTGATTAATTCGGGTGCCAATACATTTGTCAACAGCCTGCAAATGTTGTGGTCCTAGCAGAAACAAATAAACATATTCAAAATAAAGATTTGTGATATGAAAAGCCCAAGCATACAATAAGTCATAAATAATAACATCGAGTACTGAAATCTCCTCATTAAGCAAAAAAGAAAAAAAAATGACAGAAAAATAAATCATTTTAAGAAACAGAAAAAAAAAAAAAAAAAAAAAAAACGAAAATATATGTGAAACGCCCATATTCTACTTAGATCTTTTTGGCCAACCTTTTTATATGTTTTAAGTAAATTATTATTTTATCAAATATTTATGTTTTCTTTTATCGCCTTCTCTGTTTGTTTCAGCTGTTTTTACTATGGTTCCGTTCTGTAGTGGTGGTGGGAGGATGGTCAATACACAGCCATTACGTTGTTCACGTTGGTACTGGTGGGACTGTTATGTCTGCCCAACTCGGGCTGGCTGATTTGTAATTGGTTGAGTGTATGGACTGTTAATTAAAGCCAAGACTCGTTTCTAAATTGACGTCTACTTTCTCCATCTACCACACAGACAGACAAGAAAGCACCCAATCACAGAATTTTAGTACAACTAATAATTTTCTGCCAGACCGACCGGACCGTCTGGTTTTCTCGAAGATTTTAGTTTAAAAGTTGTACCTTGATTTCATGAATGAAAATTTGAAAATAATATTATATTTATACGACAATTTTCAAAAAAAAATGTTCAGTTGTAATATTTAGACAATACCGAAGCTGTGAAACTTGTTACGGAATAACAGTAAACAGTGAGTCAGTTTGACTCCATTAAATTCGATGAAAAGAAACCTGGTCAATAGTAATTGCTGTTACTTGTGTATCCATGGAGTTAGTGAAATATTTATTCTCTTACAGCAAAAATTCCTGTAAAAGAACACTCCGAGATGTGACTGACGAAAGACAGACAGGAGATAGTTAAAGAGTGGGCTGAAAAGTTCATAGGCTGAGGATGAAGAGGTGTGCTACAGCTATGAAATGTTGCATGCATTAATTTCTATTCTTCGTATTAATAACAACATTGTTTCTTTCCAGGTAAATTGATATCTGACGGGTCAATGTAGACTTCAAACGTAAGAAGCAGCGCAAATCATGTAGCCAGTGCCATTAGCATACCCCGTAAAATATTTATCACAATGAACTTGGCATGACGAAGGTTTCTACTCAGTGGGTGCCACATCTTCTCATCAAAAGAGCACAAGTCTGATCAGTTCACGAGAAAATTTGATAATGTTTGCGGTTGATCCAGCTGTTTTCTTTGAGCATTTCCTAACCCATGATGAGTGGGTGGGTTCACCACTTTGAGCCAGAGACAACCTATGAAATAGAAACACTCCTAATCACCTGGTTCAAATATGGCAAAGGATGTTTAATCTGCAGGCAAGGTGAGAATTTTCAATAGGATCCTCATCAATTTAGAGTAATTTGCCAACTCGATGAGGGAATTACAAAAGGCTATCAAAACCAAACTCCAAATAACACTGACGTAAGTGGCCATGTTTCATCAGGAAAATACATCAGAACTCAAATCCGTGGATTCAATAGTTGCTGAGAGTGACTGTGATCACATATTTGCCTGACACATTCATCAAGCGATATCTTGCGGTCATTCCGGGAATTAAATTAGAAAAGTTCGTTCATTATCTGTTTTAAATGGTTTTGTGCATTTTGGTTATGCGTTGTTTCTATTGGGTGCGCGGGGGTGTAATGTATAGCGGAAGGGAAAGTGAAATCGGAGGGCCGAGTTCGAATTCCAGTCGAATTCGTTACATTCACTTACGCCAAAATAACCTTGGGAAAGTTATGATTACACCACTTCACCCGAGAATATGGGGTAATAATAGAACCATCTTGTATTTTCAGCTCAGGTTTGGTAGCCAGTCTAGGAGAAAGAAAATTTTGTGATGGGACACCAACGCAGGTATTTCACTGCTAAATGGGCTTAAATCCTATGACAAGATCCAGCCCTACGCTGTAGATCTTGATTTCAATCATCCAGAGTGTCTAGCTACCATCATTATCAGAAAAGCCTGGTGGTGGAACCGGTTTAATCGCCCAAAAACCGACCATACTGTAGATTGATTTGGTTACATAGTACTAGCAGGATTCATAAAGCGACCTGACGATATATATATATATATATATATATATATATATATATATATATATATATATATATATATATATATATAAAAGGCAGGATGAGTGTGTCTGTAACGAATGCACGACCGCAATTTTCGACGGATTTCCACCAAATTTACACGCACATGCTTCCAAGATAGCGGGAAGGCAAAGACCGACGTTGCATTTCCCAACGCCCATCGATAGTGGAAATCATCGATTTTCTTATGCTTCTACGGCAGTTTTCATGTAGTTTGCGGCCATTTTCTACTAGCCAGAGTAGCTGACTGCCACGAATAGGCAGGAAGATTCTATTGGCCAGCGTGAGAGCCAACAGCTGAGTGACACGAATGTTAATTAGTATTCTAGCATGCAAAGAAAATCGATAGCTGCATTCGTCACAAGTGGGAAAAATTTAAATCTGCATGGCACTTTACTCCAATTGGCCCATTTGCTTGCTTAAACTCAACTGTGATTCTGATTCCGCAGAACTAGGTTGGGTGTGAAAAAGTATTTGTTGTTAACATTCTTTTTTCATTCGGTTTTTCCAGTTACGAGTCCTTTTTTAAAGTTGATCGTTTTGTGTTCATTTTGTTTAGTTCTTTTTTCGTAACAGATTTAATGTTTAGTATAGAGCTTAGAAAAAGTTCGCAGCGTGAGATAGGCAAGAAGTAAGGCATATAGCAACATGAGCACGGCAAAGGGCACTCCGTTAAAGGCAAGGAAGGGTAAAGATATTTTAAGTCAAGTGATAGTGATTGCTGTATGAGTCAAACGATTTTTTTGAATCAAGTACAGGCAATGCCGGGCCATGCTGCAAATATATATATATATATATATATATATATATATATATATATATATATATTTATATGGGACTTATTAGCAGTGCGCATCCACTAACGAGAATTGAAACACGGAGAGTAACGTTATCATCAGGCAAACGCCATACCAATTGTTCCAACGGGCAACGGGCATCGGTGACGAAGAGGTAGCGAATCAGACTCAATACAGCGCCGCTCGATCACATTATCCGTAGTGAAACTCATTCGAGTTTCTCTTTTACCCACGGACTATGCCTCCACAAGCAATGACAACTACCCGCAAGCCGCTGCATCCAGAGCATTAGAAGAAGATTCACGCAAGGATATACAAGTGATAGAAATTAGGAGGATTTGAGAAAATTATAATTAATTCATCGATTATAGAAGAAACCTCAAGAGAATGCAGAAAGAAAAGCCTGATGGTGGAAACGGTTTAATCGCCGATAAACTGACCATACTGTAGATATTATTTGGTTACATAGTACAAGCAATATTCATAGAGTGACCTGACTAATATATATATATATATATATATATATATATATATATATATATATAAGCCTAGTGGTTGAACTGGTTTAGTTACCGATAAACCGACTATAATCTAGGTATTATATGGTTATATATATATATATATATATATATATGCATATGTGCGTGTTTATATATATATATATATATATATATATATATATATATATATATATAGTAATATGTGTAGTGTGTGTGTGTAAGTGCTTAAGAACATGAGACATCTTAATTGGATTTACATATTTCACCATATTTGGCATGCACAAAGCCTTTCACATTACAAGTAATATTGTGCTTAAGCATAACATGTCATAAATGTGTATGCTCTCACTAATACAAGTACAGAAGTCACATTCCCTCTGCCTGCACCAAAAATCAATTATCCTTTACCCATCGACTTATACACGAGTTAAAATATTTCAAAATGGCAATCAGATTCTATATTCTTACTAAGGGAAATCTGCTTTCCGTCTTACACGGATACACACACATACACTTGTTGGGCGGATTTTATCTTTAACTTCTTCTTCCTTTTCCCATGGGAAATCCATTGGAGTGGTCCACCAAATTCTCTGCTGTGGCCAAAAATGCGATAAGTAAAACCAGAAAGCTAATCAGCTTTGGATTTATCTCTACGATGCCAGACCGATAAGTCTAGGTAAACATTGAACTCTTTATATTCGAATCTGATAAGTGTACTCGTCCGGCCGCACAAATCATCCTCGACATATGTCGACAGTGATTTCTTCAAACAGCAATGCGTTTGGTTACCTCCCTTTAGGCATGGTATCCAAATACGGATACTGATTGAAAGAATCGTTTTTCTTTGTTTTTTTTGTTTTTTGTCCTTTTTTTTTCATGAAAATTTATTTGGATGAATGCAAGGTTTGTTAGTAAACAAGGAATTATTAGTAAACAAGAAATTGTCTAGCGATTTCATTTTTCTCTGAATCGACCTATTCTTGTCCGTTGCCAAATGTTAGTTTTTCAATAAGACTGATGCAGAGTGCATTAATCTTATTCGAATCAGAATACTAAACAATTTACGCAAAATAAAAAAGTTAAAATATGCGCCATCTTGGTTATATGTGGCTCTACAATGTATGGTTCATTTATAATTAAATAATTCGAAACCAGGAAACGAGTTTAACCTAGGTAAATATCCCTTACCTTACAAAGAATGTGACAAAAATAGAGAGAAAATTCAAAACATACATTCCTCCCATATAGACATTGATATAGAAAGGAAAATTCACGTCATTAATTGAAAGTTCAGAACTTTTCCTTTTTTTTTTTTTGGACATCAATGTGTACATATTGAATTAGCATTTGACAAAATCAAGTGTGGAAAACAACATCCTTCATGTGTCCATTTTCATTGCTGCATTTCCGAAGGCGTTCTTGGAAGTTGACCTCCATTCTTTCCAGCATTGCTCTGTCGATTTGGCCGACTTCCATGCGAAAAGCTTACTTAAAATCATCCAATGTAAGGGGCTTTCTCATATATATGTACCTTGATGTTTCCCCACAAGAAATAATCAAACATTGACAAAACAGGGATCACGGAAAGGCCAAGGAACATTAGCAAACCTAAAAATGAGGCTGTTACCAAAAAGACGTCGAAGAATGTCCTTTGGCAGTCTGGCTGAGTTGGCTGTCGAGCAAATACGTCGAATAGGAATACGCTTTCTTCTTAATTCAAGTGCAAATAAGTTGTTTATCATCTCAATGTAACTCTCGGAGTCCATAGTAACAGATTTCCGTTATGGTCTTCAAAAATGTAAGGACCAGTGACACCAGCTTTTCTAACAGTACACCAAAACCTCACTTTTGGGATGTGCAGTTGTCTTTTGGGATGTTCTTTTGGATTTCAAGAGCCCGATTAGGACAATCCGGTTGATTTACCATGCTATTGAGATGAAAATGAGCTTCATCCCTCATTAACAACATGACGTTGTAATTTGCCTAAAAAATTGCATCCATCTGACGTGAGAAGTTAAGCCACTGCACATAGTCCCCTGGTTTCAACTGCTGCCCAGTGACCAATTTCTAGGGATTGAAATGTAGTTCCTCATGCATGATACACCTTACTAAACGATTATCTATGTCTAAGTTCAGTAGAATGCCTCCGACAAAAGCGATTCGGATTGCGCAGTAAATTTTGTCTGACGCGTTCCACATATTCTAGGATAGGTACCGTTCGTGGAACACCCACCGGTCTTGTTTTCATTAAGTGTACGATTTGCCGGAAACCAAAGTAAGATTGTCTTAAGAGTAGAAACAGCCCGAATTCGGTGAATATTAAATCGACGACGAAAACTCACGTAGATCTTTTGTGAAAGGTTATTCTTCCAGAAACTGTCGTAGGCGAACACGCAGTGCTCTATCATCCACGGCACCATGGTTTCAACTAGAAAGAAAAAAAAAACTAAGACATCACGGATCGAATGGTATCTGTCGGACTTGTGTCACTCCGCTTGGGGCTGAGCAATAGCCATTTAAAAAAAAAAGTCCGTCCTCTCTGCGTCACTCTGTATTTATCATATACAGCGAAACCATTCCTTATTTTAAAAATAATGTGACAACATTTTTAACGAAGAGAAAGTATTTTATAACATATATTAATCCCATATATTTATTCTATACAGCGAGACAACACTAAAATATATTTGTTCTCCACATTTATACTATAGAGCGTAGCAAACTAGAATAACTATTGGGAGTAATTTCCTGCGGACATAAACTTACGCCAATGACAATGTGATGACAGAAGACTCAGAATGGAAACTGAAATTACAAACATTTATTGTCGATGATTCCAAAACGATAGATTTTATAAAAATGTCATTGTTATTTTCTACTTAGGCATATTAATTTTAGAATAAAAAATAACTATTCCGGAAATTTTAATTAGATTCTGTGCGCGGGGCTTACAAAACAAATTAACCGAAATTCCTAATGTAATCATTGGAATAAATTAGTATAAATTTTGAAGTTCCCGTCAAGCCATTATCTACGGTATATATAGCAAAACAAGGCAAACAGCGCCCCAAAATCAGGTATGTGTCCAACCTTCTATTATCGCTCCCGACCACAGTTACTGTAATTCACATGCAGCGCGGGTCTGCCATCTTGAAGTTCTTCTACATGAATAAAAACATTAGACATTATTTTAACATTTGTTATTCGTTTGTTGAACGTTGTTTCAGATATAAATAAATCTATATATCATATTGTCCCATAAACAGCAGCTTAAACAAGTTTTCGGTCTTTTTTAATGATCATCGCTATGACAACACTGGGAACTTGAACATCTCTATAAACGTGTTTCTGTTGATAACACTTTAAATATGTATTTCTATAAACTGCACTTAAAACATGTTTCAATATATATTCCAATAAACAAAACGAAATTCATGTTTTCAATTGTCAAAAATCAAAACATGTATTGAAAAAAAGTGTTAAACATGTTGTAAACAAAACATGTATTTAAAAAGAGTTAAACACGTTGTTGTTAACACAAACTTGTATTTAAAAAAGAGTTACATGTCGTAAACGCATAACGTAAACTTATATAAACAACTTTGATGTGTAAGAAGAACAAACACTGAACAGTTTGCTTAATATATATAACACGGTTAAAAAAAATGTTTACCGTGTTACCAAGTGAAAAGATGCATTTCAGTAAGCCATGTAAACAGGCTTATACAAACAGCATTGTAAACATAAGTTGAAATGAACAGCACTGTAAAGACGTTGAAATAAACATCACTATAAACACGTATTGCAATAGAGAACAATTCATTCATTAATTAATTTTTTTACATTATTCGGACTGTTACACCCATTGTCATGTTCACAACGTTTCGGCCGTTGTACACTACGGCCTTTTTTAGGTGAATGGAATTTCGATTCGAACCCTTTATTTCGTCCACCGGGGTAGATTGTTCTAGTTCCACGTGACATGCCTCTTCCGGATGTCTCAGTTATTTCCCTTTAATTCAACTCTCCAAGTGTTGGTTCACCACTGCTGTGGCCTGGTATTGGACTCACAGCTATTTTAGAGCTAGTCACTAGACCTAACCAATAATTTAAATAATGTAAGTAATCATTGTACCTCATATAAGAGATATAGATAGATATTGAATTCAAACCATGTTTTCCAGCAGAGAAAACGATTATTTCGAACACTATAAATTGTTCATTTCAAAAGGCAGCAAGATAAACATGTATTTCTATAAATGATGCTGTAAACATGTTTTTTATTTTCCACTTGTCAACCCAAGAAACAAGTTTTTCAATAAACCCCAATGTAAACATGTTTTAATTGAATATAAATTGAATATCAATATGGGTGTGAGGCAATCAAAAACGGATCGGAATGAGAAATTGGAGATCCGATTTCGAACTCAAGTGATGTTCATTACAATCACTTAGGAGCAAATACTCTCGGGAAACGTATGAATTCATTTCTACCTCTTGCAGATATGAGTTGAAATGCAGGACAATCTGGCTCCTATAGCCTTGATTGGTATTCAGTCTCTTGTGCTAGGTTAGTCATGAATCGAAAGAAACATGATCGCGCAAGCGTGTATCACCAAACAATTAATGGTCTAAAGTTATGCATAATCAACAACACTGACCTGTTGCAAAAACCAACACTGTGTTTCACGATAAACATTATTAAAATATCCAATCCGATGAAAAAAAATTCTCTATAAGCAAAACTGTAAACACATTTAATTGGCAGATATGATGAAAAAACAGCCCAGTAAAAATGTATTGCAAAACAGAACATAACATCTATGTTTTAAAACAGATATTTGGAATGACGGCAAATCTATTTTCAATATAAATTGTAAACTTATACTGATAAGACAATACTTTTAGAAAGTATTTAATCATAACTGATCTGTTTCAAATGACAGCACTGCAATCGTGTGCTTGAACGAACCCGGCAAAATTTATGTTTCAATAAATAACACTGGATTTAAATGAGTAACAATATAAACGTGTTTATTCATTTCTAGTAAAGCAGGCCGTAAGCCTTCAAGCGAAATTCTGTTTCAGTACACAACAATGTAATCATGTAGTGCGATAAACAACGATGTGATCATGTCTTTCAAAAGTCAACACTGTAAACAAATAATCAGTACAGTATTAAACATGCCTTTAAAAACGTTTAACTGAGGAAAAAATGTTTCACTTCGAGGTCAAAATTGTCTACCAAACAGAAAACGTTTTTTGATAATAACTGACACGGTTCAAAATGCTTGAACTTAAAAAGAAAAGGCATAAAGTTTGGATAGTTTATCTAAAATATGAATTTATTTTTTTTAAAATTTCAACCCATGCAAGGCAGTAATTTCAACGAGTCACAAGGGATTACGAAGTCTGAAAGAATAAGAAAAACGGAAACAGTATTAAGAACAATGAAATAATTATAGTTATATATAATATGTTATTTTTATGGAGGAACTGAATACCATGAGTGAGCTTTTATATATATATATATATATATATATATATATATATATATATATATATATATATATATATATATATATATATATAGTTTATGAAAACTAGGTAAACCGTATGGGTAAACCTAAAGGAGGATAAAATCGAGAGAGCTCAATGTAAATCCAGAGCAAATAAATACAGACCACTTTAAGGTTCCATGTAATAAATTATTTCACCACAGCCCTTTTAAAGGACTGCGGATCATCAGACTTTACTTCAAAAGCTTTTGAATTAAAGTTTGATGATTTGCTCTGATTTACATTGAGCTCTCTCGATTTTATCCTCTTTGGGTTTACCCATACGGTTTACCTAGTTTTCATAATCTCCCTCTCTCCCTCTCTCTCTCTCTCTCTCTCTATATATATATATATATATATATATATATATATATATATATATATATAGACTCGTTTCGAAAAACCCTCGAATTTTTGATTTGCTAATCAAATCAATCTCGAGGGACAAAAAGGTTTTAAAAAGAAAGAGCTACAAATATGAACTTCTGCCGATATATATATATAATGAAATGGACCGACATTTATTTTTAGGACATTTTTATGTTTATACACTCTTTTTATAGATACAAATATTTAAGTAAATTCTCTGTTTATAATAAACAATATTAAACAACCTTTACCGGCGTGAATGCCTGAGAAGTTTTTTATAGAAAATATTCGTTCTCCGATGGATTCGAATCTGTATCCTATACGGAACTGTCACTTAGCCTGACGTACTCTTAACTGGTCGAGCCACAGAGAATCTTTCGATGAGGAAGGTCGAATTTACTGCCTTTAAACTTCAATCTTCCATGGTTTTCTCGCGTACATTCATATCTGCTCATGGCGTATCCAAATGTAAACAATGGACGTCATACATCATGAAATGGACAAAGTTCGACAATTATTTTAAAGACATTTTTATGTTTATACATTCTCATTATAGGTACAAATATTTAAGTTAATACTCTGTTTATAATAAACAGTATTAAACAACATTTACCGGCCTGAATGCACAAGAAATTTTCATAGAAAATATACGTCCTCCAACAGAAATCCAACCTGTATTGTATACGGAACTATCATATAGCCTGACAGCTACGTCCAGATTTGAATATCTATCTATCTATCTATCTATCTATCTATCTATCTATCTATCTATCTGCCTTCTCATGAACATCTGCTGAACTAGATTAATTTCAATAACATTTAAAAGATTCGCATATTTTATTTCATTTAATATTTCCTCCTTTTCATATCCCGTCATTAAGATATACGCTTTTAATCAATATTATCAGTTGATGATATTCCCCCTTTGGAATCGTTAATAAAAATAAATTAAATATTTAATTACTGACTTTAATAAAGATCAAGCTAAAGCAGTTTGATATCGAATTCCATTTTTCTTTGTGTGTCATTTTGGTGCAAAATACGACTTGCATATTTAGGCTTTAGGCCTTCTGTATAGTTACATGGTAGAAAGCTAGTATATTTTTGTTAGCGGCAGGGTGAAATAAATGGCTTTCGTCATCAAATGTTTATCAAGCTGAAACAGAATATTATACTAAGGGCATTATATATATATATATATATATATATATATATATATATATATATATATATATATATATATATATATATATATATATATATATATATATACTTTTCTACTTTTTATATATTACGCCAAATAAGGATACCGCCGATCATATTTCTTCATAGTTTCCAGTACCTTGATGGTCTAAACTACGTAACTGTATGGCGCCAAACCCTGTCACAAATATTTAACATTTTTTCATATTTTTCATGAAACCCCGTGGATTGGCGTTACACATTCACAAAGAACTCCGCCAAATAATAGAAACTACTTCACATGGGAAACTACTTCACCTGGGAAATTTTAACAACAGCAACATCTAATTTTGAAAATACATTTAAATATGCTATAATCTCATAATCAAGATGTCTACTTTGCTTTTTACTACAAGTTAAATGTGAGAATGAAGCCACCATCATTAATGGAAAGGGGGAAAAAGAGTTACTGCCCTTGAGTAAGCATTTTGCCCGGAAATCTTTTTTTGGAGAAAACTTTTATAAGTTTCAATCGACATTAGGACTTGCAACTCGGTCATTGAATACTGAATGTTTCCTCATAAAAAAAAATGTTCGTGTGTTACCATGCAAGATAGGTATAGGTATATAGAAGATCTATGAAAAAATTCTGTTTTGAAATCTAGACAGAGGATTCATAGTTAAACATCGATTTTTCCATGGAAGTATTTACACCTACTTAAGACATCACAGCACTCAACAAACTCAGTGAATAAACGAAAAACAAAACCACAAAAAGAAAAAAAAAAACAAATCAATACATTGAATTTTCTTCTTGATTTTCTCATCTTATTTGGTTGGTGTCTGGACTTTTGAGATGAAGTATTTTCATAATTCCGCAGTGTAATCTGATTCTGTACTTGTTTCTGTCATTTTCGTCGCCGCTGTAACTCTCAGCCTGGCTCCGGTGTATATTACATGCAATAGAGTATCCTTATTACCCATCCTCCTTAGGAAAGAGAAAGCATTTCGCATTTTCTGCTTGTCTGGTAAGACATTTATTTTTTTGTTCCCAGGTCACAGAAAACTGGTGACTCTGTTTACGATTTTAATCGCACTATACACAGTAATGTATGTGTGAATTTACGTGTGTGTGAGGGTGTGTGTGTTTAATCAAATTTCCTTTGGGTATTTCGAATGAACAGCTACAGGAACGAGTCGTATTAAGATATACATGTATCTCTCTTCATAACGATTCCTCCACCATTGTTTCTCTTCTGCTCAGTCTTTCTATCATATACACACATAAGCATATAAGCACACACACACACACACACACATACACACACACACACACACACATATATATATATATATATATATATATGTGTGTGTGTGTGTGTGTGTGTGTGTGTGTGTGTGTGTGTGTGTCTGTATGTGTTGTGTTTAAGATTCTGATCCCACTATACAAATTAATATATATATATATATATATATATATATATATATATATATATATATATAAAGAAAAGAACAGTAAGATATATAATCCGGTGTTCTTATAGATATTTTTATTTTTTACAAAATAGTGCTCAATGTAAATTTACAGAGCATTAATATTATAAATTAATTGATTTAAAATATGTTTTTTTTCGCTAAATCAATTAATTTATAATATATACATACATATATATATATATATATATATATGTGTGTGTGTGTGTGTGTGTGTATGTGTGTGTGTGTGTGTGTAATAAATATAGACGATCCTTAAAAATTCATTCAGTTATATTTTATTTCATGTATATACAAATATTCATCTCTTCAGATCGAATTTTTTTTAATACACGGAATCAATTTATCCAGAAAAAAGTAAAAGGGAGAGGAAGAAAGAAAAAGAAAGGAAAGGAAAAAAAATAAGTTAGAAGAGAAGAATGAAAAACAAATATTTCAGTATCAGGAAAATTGGGGGGAAAGAGAGAAAGAGAGAGGGAAAGAGGAGGAATGGAGTGAGAAGGATAGAGTGAGAGAAGGAGGGAAGAATTAAACATGAGCCGATAGGTTGACCTCGAAATTATTTTAATTTAAGGGCAGAACAAGATAAAATGCAGACTAAGGGAGGTGCTGATCAAAATTAAAATAGATACATTGAAGTGTCTCATATTCATATTTTCGACAGCAAAAGAATCATCATCACATTTTAATCAATTTAAAATTAATAATAATAATAATATGTCAAGTTAAATATATATATATATATATATATATATATATATATTGTGTATTTAGGCAGCAATCTCTCCTTTATACATGTTTTTTTAAAGACGACTTCCAATTATAATCTCAAAACCACATTTGAAAAAAATATCTGTCTTTAAATTTACCTATGAATTACGTCAAAAAATAAACGCCCATTATTAGACATTCTCGTAGAATACAGTAACACATTCGCCACTTCATTATATAAAAATTCTACTAGCCGAAACTCTTGAAACTTTAATTTTCAGAGTGAATGTTCACTTATAGCAGTTATAAAAATAGTCATAGAGAGAGCACACGAGAATTCATCCTCTCGCTCACTTTTCCTTTAAGAACTCAATAATTCAAAACAGACACTAATAAACAATTGTTAACTTAACTTCTTCATTGAAGACCAGATCAGACTATTACTTCCCAAAGTAACTAATAACGATACTGAAGACAGGGACAAAAAAAATAAAATAAAATTAGTATCTTCTACAAAAGCGAAATACACGTCAACTATAAACAAGATGAATCTTCACTTAGAAATGAAATAAAAAAATGAACGACCCCAGTTGACCCGAACAAGAAAATTGCAAAAAAAAAAAAAAGAAAAAAATCTAACCTCATCATCAATATAAAAATACACCTTCAAAATCAAAATTACAATGAACCAACATTATTTACAAGTTCAAATGTTCCTTAAGGAATTTTTTTTTCTGTTCAAACGAAACTCATAAATAATTACATCGGTCACACTAATACGTTCATATCCAGACGACTTACATTACACCTACCAGGCGACAACCCCATTAGAACTCATTTAAACAAACACACACACAAACCTATCAGACCCCGTTCGATACATGCTAGTAGAAAATAGAGGAGGCTCTAAAAATAAAAAAGAAAAAGACAACACTCAATAGCATTAACTATGAAGACAGACACAATATGCTGACCGAGTTTTGAAAATAGAAAATTCTTATAAGACTAGATACATACAAAAAACAATCCATACATTCAGTTAAAAGTAAAAACAACAACAACAACAACAAAAATCAACCTTGATAATGACGAAAACTATAACCGAATGATCTCGGATGTCCAGAAACGTTGTACAGTTTTTACCGACATTGTGTCCCAAAAACAAAACACACACAAAAAAATACAAAGCTTGATCGCAGTACCTTGTCAGTCGTCTTTGACGATATATATATATATATATATATATATATATATATATGACAAAAAGAAAAGTTATCTTGGCTGACGCAGTTCGTCCTTTGATGGACTTTATCAAGGCGAATATAAGGATTATATTTTGCAACAGAAAATTGTTAATTTTTCTAAGTATTTCAATTTAATATGAATATTTATTGGGCTTAATATATAATATACAAATATAAGTGAATGTTTTGAATTTTTTGTGCTGTTAATATTTAAATAATTTTAGTTTGGGATTAATTTATGAAGTATATTTTTTAAATAACAGGTGGTTTGTCAATTTAACACTTTTCGTTTAATTAGCATCCTCCATAATTTACCTTCACTTTTCAATTAACCTGATGAATATTTATGGACATCTCTTAGAGTTAAATATTTCGAAGAACTGACAACATTTTTTACTTTTGTTTGTAAACAATAGCAAATACGAATTGGAGAAGAGAAGTTTACATATCTCGAAGTGTTTTAACAGATCATAACAAAAGTGATTTCTAATCATTAAACACAATATAAAAGAAAGGAAGATTCATTTAGAAAATAGTGCTGGACTGATAGGAAATCTTGATCTAATTGGGAAAGATATTAGTATTATCCAGAAATAATACCGTACTGTCAACATACGGATATAAAATAATTTGTTAAATCTAGCAAGAATCAAATAAAAACATAGCATTCTTCACATAGCATTTATATAACTTTTGCAGCGAGCCGATCCTGCCAAACCGTCCCGGGTAAGACGATAAACTACATCCGCGTCCTGGGTAAGACGATAAACTACGTTCAAAAGCAAGGCCTCTGATCAGGAGGTTTTGACGAGTGCGGAAGCACCTCTTAATTGCTGATGTTCCCGTGTCCACCCTGACTCGGGGTGGTAGCACCTGTTTAGGGTCTCAGCTATGGGTAAATAGTTAACACTCAAACTGAGGTCACAAGCCTATGAAAATGAAAAAATATGTACAGCCTATGAAAATGAAAAAAATATGTTTTAATATCAGAAATATTTCGTAAAAAATTATATTACCCGCAATACTTATTTGAAAAGGAAGGTATTACCAGCAATACATTTTTGAAAAAAAATATTACCATAAATACATTTTTGGAAAAAATACTATTACCCGAAATATATTTTTTGAAAAAAAAAAAAAAAAAAAAAAAAAAAAGGAAGTTACCAGCAATAAAAATTTTCTCGGCATTAAATGACCCAGTGAGGTTGGTATACCGTAAAACAAACCAAACCGATCGTGCAAAAAGTAGATGTCTACCAGGATTTATTATTGTCTATCAAAATTTGAGCAACATAAGATATACACACACCACAGAGATAAAGTAAATCACAGAAAAGAAACTGCTGAAAAATTTAGTGAAGAAAAACGACAAAAAAGGATTAAAATTAATTATAAGAAGAAATTATGGTTGTCAACATGGGGTTTAGACATACACTCTAGTTAGGAATCGGAAATGTCGAAATCTTGTAAATACAGAAATTTAAATTTCTCGGAAATGTTGTTTTTATAGATTCCTGCCAATATATATATATAAAAAACAAAAAAACTATTAATTCACCGAAATAATTTAGTTAAAAACTATGAGAAGAATACGGGGGAGCTGTGTAATATCAATGGTCTTAAATGGCAGTGAATGCTGGACAATCATCTCATAGACGGAGAAGAGAGTTGAGATAGCAGATATCTGGTTTTACAGGAGGATGCTGAGAATGCCACCAACTGAACATGTGACCAACGATGACATTTTAATGAAAAAGAACACAGAAAAGACCTAAGATACTTAAACAGAAATAGAGTGGAGAAGCATATAGAACGGAAAATGGGGAACAGAGAAAGGGCAAAATAAGCAACGTAAGTAAAAAACGTGCGTAAATGGATGGCTGAGCAGAAGGTTGGTGCGTAAGTAAAAAAAAAAAAAAAAAAAAAACACAAACCCTCCCCCAAAAAACCAAAAAAACCCAAAAAAACCCCCAAAAAAACAAAAAAGCAAAAACAAAAGAAAAACATTGTTAAGAGCTAAAATGAATAGGAAGTTGTAGAGAGCTTTAATCACCCATGCCATAAAATGATAGGGGACGTCGAAGAAGGTTATTCCAGTGGTTTCAGGAGCACCAGGAAAACAATAAAAAAGAATACACAAAAATCTACTTTTATCTGATATAATTGCAATAAAATATGGTCACATTTCTCTAACTAACATTTTTGTTAATCATTTTACCAAAAAGAAAAGCAATAAAGCCACTGAGACGCAATGGGGTGTGGTTACTGAGTGTGAAAGAAAAAGTAAAACATTATTAAGGGGCGAGAAAAATTAAAAAAAACAAAAATTAAGAAGACAAGATAACGATTGACATTGCATTTAAGTTTTTGAAGATTAATGTTGACTGGAATGCAACAAGACGAAAAAGAGTTACACAGGCGAAAAAAAGAAAAAAAGAAATTATTTAAAAAAGCTTCATTTAACTTAGGTCTCAGGCGTGAAGAATTGAAAAATGACATTGGATCAAGCAACAAATCATATAATTAATAACGTTCTTTAAGTTATAATAAATATTATACTGATTCATATAAAATTTCCATGTTGGCGAACCAACTGAAATGACGAATGTATGACCTTAATTATTAACCAAACAGAAAATTCGGAATAAATACGTAGGATAATAACACACGGTAAATTTCAATGTAAAACATAGTGTTTGTCTAGTAGAATCTGAACTCCACGGAAGAAATGTCATTCTGTGAATGTCGAGGAATCATCGGTGTATTATTCATTCAATGTCCTTAAAACGCAATGAAACAAAGAACATTTATTATTCTAATAGGTGGAACGTATCCATAAAAGTTTATGGGAAAAGCTCCCAGCGATCGTCATTAGGGAGAAGGTTCTTCTTCTCTAGGACAATGCCGGGCATCAAGAATAACACAAGAGAACATTTTGCAAATCCTTTCGTGTATTCACCTGATGTTGAACCCACTAATTATTGACTTTTTCGATCGTTGCACCAGCTCTTTGATCGGGAATCGTTCTCTAATTAAAACCAGATTCAATAGTACGCCGAAAAAAAAAAACAAAAAAAAACAACTTTTCACGTCAAAACCTGCGGAATTTAATTCAAGAAGTATCGAAGAACAGCTTGATAAGTGGCAACAAGTCATTGCTAACAACGGTGAAGACATGATTGAATAATTCGCTTTTGCATTTCATCTTTTGAAGAAGTTAACTTATATATAAAACCGGAAACTATTTCTGAATCAACCGAATAATAATAATAATAATAATTATAATAATAATAATAATAATTATTATTATTATTATTATCATCATCATCATCATCATCATCATCATTATTATTATTATTATTATTATTATTATTATTATTATTATTATTATTATTATTATCTTTGATTTCTGGGGTTTACACATTTCTTTCCGGGTCCCGCCCAAGGACCTAAGTTTAGAAATGGCGTCATGACACTTTACACTGACAAAAAAAAAAATATATATATATTATTATCATTATTATTATTATTATTATTATTACTTTTATTTATTTATTTATTTATTTTTTTGTGAAATAAATCTACCAGCTATTTAGCTGTGGGTCATCAGCGGGCTTGGCTCTTATGACATCATAACCTCTCTCTGTGGCAGCCATATCTATATTGATCAGATATAGATTTGTTTTCTCGCCACCAGCTACAATTCTTCTCACAATGGAATGCTATCTTCACCGACTACAACTAAAGAACTCCATAGGCCTTTATCGTTCAGTCACAATCAACTTCAGGTTCACCGACATCTACGCTCTTCTGTAAAAAGGAGGAAAACGCAGTGACCATTCTCTTAACAAATCTAGTGATACTCTCGTCTTGAACTGGTTAGTAAAGATTATTCGTTACGTTTCCTAGCAATAACAAACGCATGACTCATAAAAATTTACAACACTACTTAATAACAAATTTACTCACTTGTCTTAACTTTCAAAACGATTATAGTAAACACTCAATCAAAACTAATCGCTGAACACACACACGCGCGCGCGCACAAAAAAAACAAAAAAACTAATGGAAGTAATCTCTCTCTGTATTTAAAATAATGAATCAATTCTGTCAATTTACCTGTAAGTATATATCTACGGAATTTAAGGTGTAATGGTTAACAAGCTTCTATCGATAGAACTTTTACAACTGAGCAATGAGTTCAAACCTCACTGGGTGCCCCATGCTTTCGGCCTTGTGCCACATCTACGCTGGGAAAATCACTTTGGGGAACCCGAGGCGGTGTAATGGTTAGCAAGCTTGTCGCGCTAGAGCAATTACGACTGAGTAGTGAGTTCGATCCTCACTAGGTGCCCCATACATTCGGCCTTGTGCCGCAACTAAGCTACGCTTGGAAAATCGCTATATCTGCGGAATTAAGTTTTTAATTACGTAGAAGAAAAAATACACATATCCATAAAATAGTAATACTTCACATGTTTCTATTGGGTGGGGAAATAAACGTAACACAAGTAAGGGGCCAAGCAGATTCTTGATCTTATTTAAAAACCAACTGCAGGTAGCATTGGTTTAGGACACGCTGATTCTGTTCTCAAGTCAAGACTCAACTGTCACATGTAGTTTTAGCTCATTCACTTTCCGATCCTCTCCCCGCCTCACAAAAATGTAAATCCTGCACCTAGAACACTAAAAATTAATTTCTATTTAAGCAGCTCCTCCGTGTCGCCACCACTTACTTGGTCTTGTAAGCCACAACCACCTTGCAGCTTCTATGAGCAGCAGCAACAACAACAACAGAATAATAATAATAATAATAATAATAATAATAATAATAATAATAATAATTATCATCATCATCATCATTATTATTATTATTTTTATTTATTTATTTATTTTTCATGAAATAAATCTACCAGCTATTTAGCTGTGGCTCATCAGCGGGCTTGGTTCATATGACATCATAACCTTTCTCTGTGGCAGCCATATCGATATTGATCAAATATAGATTTGTTTTCTCGCCACCAGCTAATAATAATATAATAATAATAATAATAATAATAATAATAATAATAATAATAATAATAAGAAGAAGAAGAAGAAGAAGAAGAAGACTTCCGCGTAGGAAGGTTGGTGAATATCATTACTATACGGATTACTATTCGGTGTTTAGTATTTGAACGACTATTATCGAGCAAGTACTATTATTGTTCAACGGCGTTACTATAGTTGTATCTGCGATTACAAAGTCCCTACTACAACGAGCATTACGGATAGTGACAACTAGTATTCGTTGACATTACAAAAATTCCACGGAGTGTTCGTTGATATCACAAAAAAAACAAAAAAAAAAAACAAGGTGAATTTTTAAAACAACGTCCAACTGCTGATGAAAGCACAATAGGAAAGCCATTACTTTTCATTTTTAACATCATTTTCCTGTTATTCATATTGTTGCTCCCAGGTTTATATTTTATACTTTCCTGGTTATGAAAATATTTTTCATATGAATATAGGAACGTTTTTATTTGTTCTTTCGACATGTTTTTTTTTCTAGTGATTGGCCAGGACAAAAATGTATTTTTTATCGATACGTATGCGTGCTAACATTGCAGACTCATCAGTGGAGCATAGCCCACAGCGAGAACTGAGTAGTTGTTATATTGCGGTTATTTTAGAAAATACATGTTTTCGCTATGACTTTTTTAATCACACAAATGGTTTTGGTTTCATATTTTTCTTTCTAGACAAGTTTTCAACCGTATTATCCTGCTCTTAAGCCAGAGCAGGATGAAGGGGGTTAAAAAGCCTGGATTTGTACTCGTCCAAGTGCACTATGCGATAATGAACAAAAGTGTCTTGGACTGAATTTAATTCGATCTGTTCATAAAGCTACGCGCTAATAGCGCTCACAATCCGCTCAAGTCCTTCAATGCGCTTACAATGTTCGTGAAGTATCTTATTGGTTGATGAGTCTATCACCAGACAACTGCTCAATGACCGATGAAGTCCTGGGCATGACGATAAACTACATCTGTTAGCAAGAACTCTAATCTAATTTTGGCAGTTAGTGTTTCTTATTGTCTTGCACACTTTTTTCTTTATTTTTACATTCAGAATGCTTTAAAAATTCCATTTACAAGGCAATTGTTTATAATAAAATTCTATTCATCAATCGATAGACTCATGACGATTGTAAACAATGTTTTTGTTTGAGTTTGGGTTTGACCAATTCGTAAAAAAAAAAAAAATAATTAAGACATGCGTGTCCGTCAACCTTAAACAATAATCTTTGTCAATTTTATTTTTCAATCTTTATGATGGTCGATACTTGATCTATCTCTTACTGTTACATCCCCGGGCAACGCCGGGCTCTACTGCTAGTATACTATAAAAGTATAAAAATATATTTTTATAGTAAATATGATCAACAATATTTGTCTCCAGCAAAATGACTAACATTACATTTTATAACAGAATTGACAACAATACACTTTATAGCAAAATGCCTAATGTAGTGGTTAGCTCGCTTTTCTCGTCAGTCCAATTACTACTGAGTAGTAATTTCGATGCTGGGTACGTACTCTGTGCTTTCCTTAGTAAATTACTGTTGTAATCGTTAGGAAGCTTTTCTCGCTATATCAAATCATGATGAGTTCGCTCCTCACTAGGTGCTCCATACAACTTGTCAAGTAGAGGTATTAGCAAACACGGCATTACCACAAGCTATCAGTGTTTCAGACGGGGTGTGGGCAGTGGCCACACAGAAACCCATCAGCTTGTCTAGGGTATGTGTGGGAGAGTCCACAAGGACATTAAGAGTAAAGCCACCATTATCCCTGCTAAAGTTACCCCTGGGATGTTCGGCATTTGGGATATCTCCTTACCCCCCTATTACCAGGAAGAAGAAAGATATGAAGAGAAAGATCCAATCATAGAATTGATTAGCAGAAGCTTAGTCAATTGTACAGAGTTGTGGGAGCCAATAGTGAAGGGATTCCCCAATGTTATCTTGAATAAAATGCCAGTACTAATGAATCCGATAGAAAAGATCGATATGGATCAATTGAGGGACAAGTTAAGTGCGTTGGGAAATGAAGGTATGGCTTGGGAAGATGATGGGCAGATCGCGATAAGTTGGTCGGCAATGATGGGTACATTCATAATTATAGCCATAGGGGGTATGGCAATATGGAAGATTAGAAGTAAGAGGAAATTTATTAGCGGTAATCAAATGAGCATGCAGCAACTCGAGAGGGAGATGCCGAGCAGTGTTCTTTACTCATACAGAATCGGCGAAGAGATTGCAGAAAGGCCGGCGGAGGAGGCTGACGTGAAACCGACACGTGCGGCGGAAAAACCTCCGACAGCAGAAAGAAAAACATTGACCAAGAAAAACAAGCCATAATAACCACACACATGCACCCACAGGCACACGCACACTTTAAATTGCATGAGAAACAGAAGAAGATGAAAAAAGAACATTACTTTTGCATGTAGAACGAAGAAGATGAATAGAACATTATATTGCATGAGAAACAGAAAAATATGAAATGAACATTACATTGCATGTAGAACAGAAGAAGATGAAAACAACATTACATTAGCATGTAGAACAGAAGAAGATGAAAAGTACATCACCTTGCATGTAAAACCGTAAAAAAGAAAAGAAGAATAGAATTGTATGGGACAGATGCATGATGCATGCTAAGTAGTGTATTTGGGTTTAGGTTAGCGGAGGATTGTGACACTATTTAGGGTTGCGAGAGAAAAAAAAGAGAATTAAATTAGGTGATAAGAAGCTATCACGAAAAGACACTGACCGATGTTGTTTTTTTCTAACAAAGAAAAGTGGTAAAGATTTTATTTTCATTAGCAAAGAATGTAAGATACCGGATTTAATTTATGACGACGCGCCGAATAAAAGATAGCCGTCTGCCCATGGCGATAATGAAAATTTCAGGTCGGTCAAGTGGCCTACAAGGCAGAATGCTAAGAGATAAAAATTAATCGGGTCGCGCTCTGACCAAAAAAATGTCCGCTGGACCACCCACAGTGTACAAAGAAGGAAAGATTAAACCATTAACTATCTGTGGAGATACCATTTAAGAAGAGCACCTTTTTTGTGTCAGAGCTGGCTATGATAGAAAAAGTATTTTATCAGAACGGATAATTGGCGATAGGGTACGGAAGATCATTGACCAGCCTCAGTGCTTGTTTGGCGAAAATCTCGATTGACGAACTCCAGATGAAATTCAGTTAAGATAGAGATAAGTGTCGTGTGAGGTCTCCTCGAAGAAAAGAAAGAAAAGAAAAAAAAGGGAAGATATTTTTTTTTTCCTTTGAGTGATAATTGCAAACACCCACGCTGTTTAGCGTTCATTGGATGAAGGGTGGCGTGAGCGGTAGGCGAACGTAAACCATGAACCATGAACCTGTTGACGTCCCCTGAAGGGATTGGGTGAGATACCCATATGTGAAAGGAAGAATTTGGGAGAACGATTCCCTTAAACTAGAAATTAAAATTTCTAAAAATGGAAAGTAATAAATTTTCCTGACCGAAAACAAAGAAAATCCTTAATGCGGATTTAAAATTATCAAGGAACCTCAAACCCCGACAAGGCCACTCCGGTTTTGGTCGGCGTCCATATAAGCAGAGTCGCTGCGAGTGGACGGTAGTTTGCATTTGGGGTTGAAGACAGGCAGGAGTTGAGCTGTGAGCTCTGAGACCCGCCTCGCAGAAAGCTAACTTAAGATCCACGCATTCTCGAACTCAACTTCTGACCAAGAACAATTTATTTTTGAAGAACGACTTAGACTTACACCACCAAAACAAGTTTTACGAATATCGCCTGAAGATACTCCAAAAACCAGTTTCTTAAAAAAACAACTTAAGATGTTAAGACTCGCCTAACAAACGCAAAGTGTCACGTATCCATATTAGCGGTTTGGGAGAAAAACGCAGTCCTGTATTCAGCAACCAGATATAAAATATCGTTATTCCTTTTTAACACATTTGAACTTTTCGAGTTGTTACTTTATTTTCTTTTACATATACTTGTGCGGTATTACCCTTGTCTTGACTCGACTTGCATTACGGCCCGGTGACTGATTGATTTCGTCTACCTAAGATCAAATCACAACGTGGGTAGGTTAGACTAGAAATCAAAACAGTTACTTCGGTAACCAGACGTTGGAGGCGAGCTGGGAACGACAGAGCTGATACCGAATCTAACCAGATTCCCATCCGAATCATCAAAAGGTTAGAACGTCACATTTGGTGCCGCGACCAATACCAAGTCACACTGGTCGTCACAGGACAGGGCGACGACGGGGCGGGGAGACAGACGGTGTGACGTCACAATTGGCGCCGCGACCAGGACAGCACGGCGGGTGCGGCCAGGCAGACGTCACGATTGGCGCAGCGACCCCGGGGTGACGTCACTTTTAATCGAAATTTAAATATTTTGAACGACTTTTGAAAGCAATTGCAAGCCTTCAACTACAGATAAAAAATATTGTTAGCCATTTTGCTATAAAGTGTATTGTTGGCAATACTTTTTGTAAAATGTATTCTTGGTCATTTTGCTATAAATAAATTTTGTTGGTCCTTTTTGCTATAAAATATATTTTTATCATTTCATAGTGTTATTTTTACGGTTACTACATGTAACCGTAAATTTTATTCTGATTTTATTTTTTAGCAATTCTTGCATGAGGATATCTCTTCCAGTTTCTTGCCTATATGCCACACACACAATATTCAAATATTTAAATACAACGGCAATCGCCATTTTCTGTCTTCCTGAATTCAGTTCTTGTATTTACCTTTCTCCTCACTAATGTTTTATCATTCTCTCTTACTCCCAGTTAATCATGGCGTCTTAGTGACATTATCGCCTTGACTGTGGTGAAATGATCAAAATATCTTATTATAATTGCACTTTTCCATCCCTGCTTTTGCTTGCAAGACCATTACGTCTTGTCAATACCCCATAAATAATGCATTATTGTGTATTGATCGCGTGGAAAGAAAAGAAAATACTCTACCTGTTTTCGGTGAGAAAATGAAAGTAAAAGAGAGAAAAAAGGAAAGATTGATGTGTTAAACATCTTCTGTCAATAAGTCATACAGAACTGGTTATTCCGTTTGGACCGCTTGGAAAGAGGGTAAGAAACAAATTGGTTTCAGCGATAAAATGAATGAAAGAAAGAAAGAAATGACAATAGAAGAGTTTAACGGCTGTTTCAGTGAATTAGAAGAAGCAGTAAATTTCAAATCTTTTCATTTGCATCCATTTTTAACCCTAGAACACTAACAATGGGTATATAGTACCCAGCGCAAATTTTCCTATTTTTAATTACAGTTTTCAGTACCTAATTTTCTTACCTAAATAATGTTTTTCAGTTCCTATTAATTTTAACTCAAAGTACAAAGTTTGAAGTATCTGCATGTAAAGTATTTCAAATAAAAATTTAATATTTTTTTTGATATTTTCAAAATCTGGTATGATATACCAATGGTCAGTAATGGTGTAACTTTAATTGATTGTTAGGGTTCTAAGGTTAAATACTCTTGTAAAAGGCATGAATCCATCCATTCTCCACTTTTATGGGTTAATAATAGTATAGATAATATTATATTTGATTTGTCTAGAATTAGGTTGCAGGCAATGTATGAAGTCACTTTACTGAATTAAAAAGAGTAGAGTCGGCAAATTGAAAGCAATATGATATTCCTTAGAAGCTATAGTATTCATGGCATTTATATGTAGACATATTTTTAATTTAATGCATTATATAATGTTTCTTTATATTTTTTCATTTCCTTTTGTTGATTTCGATATGAATAAACATCGATGGGTGGAAGGCTAACGGTGAGTAATGCAAAAGTGGAATCGTCCAGCCGATTATCCATGTTCTATTTTTGATCACCTTGACTTAAATCTAGAACACTAGCTTTGGGTATATAGTACTCAGCGCAAATTTTCCTATTTTTAATTACAATTTTCAGTACTTGATTTTCTTACCTAAATGACATTTTTCACTTCCTATTAATGTTTACTCAAAGTACAAAGTTTGAAGTGCCTGCATGTAAAATATTTCAAATAAAGATTTATATTTAATATTTTTTTTAATATTTTCAAAATCAGGTATGATATACCCATGGTTAGTAGTGGTGTAACTTTAATCGATGGTTACTGTTCTCGGGTTAAAACAACGACCAGAATTCATATGTAAGATGATCATTGTTATACATTTTTTTTTATAGTTGTTAAGCTCGAATATTTAACTATGGATAATTTATTGTCGTGGAACTCACCATGAGCTTACTAAATCATTAACTTTAGCATCAAGATTGATCAGGATTTTTAAAATAGGAAAACTATGACATTTCCACTAGGTAAAACTATCGCTACTTCCACGGAAAATTCCTGGACGAATTACATTCAGTGCTCCGGTCAGTTTCAAACTTCCCGGCAAGGACACGCCATGCCACTTACATCGTAGCAAATCACACATATTCCCTTCGGTGAGAAGTAAGTTCCACTTTAGCAGCTTCTTCCAGCGAGCCATTGCTTTTTGTAACCGACTCCCAAGAGGATGTTTCTCCGAACACTACAATCATAACCTGTTGAAGGCTAGGTTTAACCACAATTTTCGGAATGTTCCCCTTCTGTGTTATCCAATTGTCTCCTAGTGTAACCCTTTGGCTCGAGTGGCTCCCAGGTCTTATACAAGATGAAACTTACGATAAAAAAGTATTAATTTTTATCAGCAATTTAATATCTATTAACTCTCTATATACGATTATTTTATTTTTATTCTTTATCTTCTACGTCATCAATAATGGTAGGCATCTATATATCTCTTGAAAATTACAAAAAGTGCCCTGTTTAGTCAAAATTCAGTTCTTTTGTGGTGAAACTGGAATGACCTCTCCAGGGTGCTTGCCAGGGTGATGCCCGAATTACATGAACCCACCATCACCATCTACGTCGTACCGTCAACATCAAAGGAATACAGGATTATATTTGGGCACGTCTTGTCTGCAGGAGTTGCCGGAAAAGTTATCGACATTGAGATCCAACCGCCTTCGGGGCTCCACATCACGTTTTTCTGTCTGGATTTACTTCCATAATCTTTTCCGTGGCAGCGGTGATTTAAAATCAGGGTTTTCCTTCATGTAAGTTGACTGCCTTCCTGGACTGTCGAGCTTCATCTACCTGACGCAGATGGTTATGAGGTGCCAGTGTACTGCCTTCGCCTATTTCACGGTTTGGAGTTGGACGTGGGTATGACAGACTATTTTAGACGCATGCTAGGGAAGAATTCTATAGAAAGTGGGAGCATGTCTCCACTATAACTTTAGGTTAAGACAGCATTTGGAAAAATGTATAACGTACGTGTCTAAACATCATATAGATTACGTGTTTTAGAAGCGAAAAAATGAGGTTTTTGAAGTAAATAAAACGTTAAGTAAATAATAACATCAGAAAGCGAAACAAAATAATGAAATATCGAAAAGTTTATTAATATTAGAAATAAGATAACAGAAACTTAGTATGAAAATAAAAATCAAGATTTAAGACTAAAATATTCGGAAATTATAAAGCCATTATTTAATATAGAATAACATAATTTAATCTGTTTTTTAACAGTACTAACACCTAAACTATCAATTGATAAAAAATGAATGAGAGTAGAAAATATAAAGATAACAAATCTAACATTAGGTGATCAGAAACAGAAGATACAAACAAAACTAAAATAGAAAAACATTGAATAGGGAAAAATATTAAAAGAAATAATCTATATCTATAAGAAAGACGCCTCTGCGAGTGTGTCTGTCTGTGTATCTACTGTCTGTGTGTATGTATGCTATTTATGTACGTCCACATTTCTCGACCGATTTCAATGAAACTTTACACACACGTTGCAAATTTATCAAATTAAGTCAAGAGTTTCTGGGTTTGGCAGAAAAATCGATAAAATTGAAGGTGTGTACTATTGTTTGCAAAAGCCAAGGCT
This sequence comes from Acanthosepion pharaonis, assembly GCA_903632075.3. Taxonomy (NCBI): domain Eukaryota; kingdom Metazoa; phylum Mollusca; class Cephalopoda; order Sepiida; family Sepiidae; genus Acanthosepion; species Acanthosepion pharaonis. Next base: position 493,547 of record CAHIKZ030005124.1, read on the forward strand.
AAGTTACACGCGAGCAAAAAATTTGCTGGATGAGCTGATGTTCTTTGCACTTAATGCAAAATATAGTTCATGTTACTAAATTTGATAGTTCTCAGGTGACATTGACTTCAAGCAAAAGTTTGCAAAAATCTGTGAGAAAATCGGGATTTTCGTACTAAAAATAAGAACATGACTAGCTTCCCCATTTTTTATCAGATTTTCTTCAAACATACCGCAAAAATTTGTCATAGTGAAAGAATTAAGATAGTGCTGTTTTAGTTCTGCTCGCTTCCAAGTCTATAACGAAAAACCAGGAAAAACTGTTTAAAAAGGAACGATTTTCGGTCATAATAACTCCCTGGTTTTTCATCCGATGCTTTCTAAATTCGCAATGTAAATGTCGTATGGCATAGAAATAGTCTTGCGTGAATGTTTGGTTTAGATTATTCCAGTTAAGTGGCCAAAATTTGCGACAAACTAGGGCCAAAATCGGCTTTTGCCATTTAACCAATAGTTTCTACATATGATTCCATCCTAAATTGACATCCGAAGAACCTTTGAAGCAAAGATTTTTTTGAGAACGATTATTGAAGCGTTAAAAGGGAAAACAAATTCCCGAAGAACCTCTTATTAAACCCAGCTTGTAAACGTACGAAGGAGGTGACGTTCCTGCATTTACACATGCAGTTGGATTAATCTCTGACGCTTCATCCCTGTTTTTGTTTACTATTACATTTGTGAACACTGACATACTATTTGAAAGTTATTACGGTTATAAAAAAAATACTGCATATCTAAAACACTGAAACAATTTAAATCCGAGGAACGACCACACAAGAATTTTTTTTTATCGATGAAATTCCTTTATTAACAGTTCAGCAGCTAACTTGGGAGATCTTCGTTTTTCTTAACTTGCTCCAGCTGGCTAAGTACGGAAACCTACGTTTTTTGCATACCGCTAATATGAGTGTCCCGTTGCTCCATCTATCGTAAAATCACAAAGGACAATGCTTCAAAAGATATCATGTGTATACCCATTACTGATCTAGTAAGTCATTCCCAGGTATATCCATGAAAATGGAATGCTGTAAAACATACTGGTGCCAGTTTTCTGTGTAATAAAATATGTAGGTTGAAATTTGGCATTTTCTTTAAAAATGGCTGGCCGGATGGGGGCAGCACTGGGCAAATGAGTAGCAGTGAAAGTGTTACGATTAATCAAACACTTCTGAAAAAAGATACCGCAAAAAAGATGAGGTGGGCAAGTGGCTTAGTATACCAACGGATGATGCATGCAAGCCGGGACGCAGACAAACATTTGTAGACATTAGGTGCGGGTATACAAGGGAAGGCGTTTATACAATTGCAGCCATGTAGAACGGCCAACACTGTGTACCTCGGCTACTAATGGATAGAAATATATAATAATAATAATAATTTGTAATTATTATTTATTTTATTTCATTTATACTATATTACATGGCATCAGACGATCTCGATAGTCCTTGGATCTGTGCCCGAATTGTTATGCCCTCTTCAAGGGTCAGGTTTTTTTTTCTGAGAAATTGCCACTTGGCCATGCCGCAGATCTCCCCTTTCCACCCCAGTGATATTTTCCAAGGGAAAGGCAATGGTCAATACAGCTTGGCACTGGTGTCGTCGCAGGAGTTGTCAGAAAGAAATTGAACACATCACACTGTCTTAAGTACTCCTGCTCCAGATTTGATTTCAGAGTCGTCCTTCTCCTAGTCTGGATGCTAACCATGGTTACGGATCCAAGTCTGTCTAATAGTTACTCATAGTTGGAAGTTCTGAGTTAAGAGTTCTTTCTTCTAAAACGATTGTCACGCAATCCAAGTCTTACCTGATATTTAATCATAGCTGGAGAATACATGGATTTATACTATTCCCAAGCATATTAGCACGTAAGTAAATGTAATGAACTCGACTGAAATTCGAACTCTGCTCCCCGATTCCTCAATCCGAGACGCAGTCTATCTCCACATATCTATTATACATATTATGCTTATTATGTTAAATAATAGTTTAGCAGACTATTATTTTTTTTAGAGAAGTGTGTATGACTTCCTGATTTTGACATTTGAAATCAGATGGTATTTATCAATTCACCCACAGGAATTGAATGTGGCACAAGGCCTTTTTAATGTGGGTATGTCCGAGCCCGTAGGCCCAGCCAAAAATAAAACCCATCTAAACCCGTCCCAGCGGGCTAGTTCCGTCAACCTCCCCGAACGAAACCTCACCCTTCGGCGGAGCTTCGTCCGGGATCCTCTCTGCAAGCAGAGAGTTCGACAGACACCCGGCTCGGCAGCTCACAAAGCACAGATACTACACTTTGATCCTAGCCACCGGGCCGAGCGGGTATTCGATTTTGAGTGGCTGAACTAGCGTGGGAATGATAAACAGAGAAATTTTTTCGGGTAGTTGTTTTTAACACGTCAAGCAGTGTAGACGTATTCAATGTCATGTTAGAAAGCGGCTTCCCAGTGGGGTCGGAGAGCAACGCCACTGGATAGTTAAAGATGTACACGTCGCCGTTAATAAAATAGTTAAGATTAAGATTATTTTTGTTGAGTTCTTTCATTTCCGGATCCCAAAATCATTTCGCAGGGAGAAGATGCAAGAGAGAGAAGGCAACGTTATTTACTATGGAATTGACCCCGTCGCCCCAGACCACCTCAACGAGGGGGATATGCAACAATTATATTCAGTACTTACATTATTTACATTATTCGAACTGTTATCTTCATCTTCATTGATATATTCACAACGTTTCGGTCGTTGTCGGCTCCGGCCTTCTTCAGAACTTTTTATTTCGCCCACCGGAGTAGATTGTTCTCGTTCCACGTGCCATGCCTCTTGCGGATGTTTCAGTTATTTTCATATAACTCAACTCTCCAAGTTTGGTTTACCACTGTTTTGGCCTGGCATTGAACTCACAACTCTTTGGATCTAGTCAATAGATCGAACTTTATCAACTGGTCCATGTGTCCTTGAGGACCTCTGTGTATGAATTTTGGGAACTTATGGACCTATTGTTTCAGCCCTAATTTTTTTTACCAGTGCTCATATTTCATTTTTTCTGTTATTATTTTTGCATTTTTTACTAGAACTTATATTGCAATTTTGGTTTTTATTTATTCCTTTTCTCTAGCAATCCTTATTACCAGTTCTTATATTGTAGTCATATCTATGCTTGGTCGGCTCAGGTGGCATGACAGGTGGAACTAGGATAATCTACCCCGGTGAACGGAATAAAGTGTTCGGTTCGAAATTCCAATCGTCTGAAGAAGGCCGGTGCGTACGACGACCGGAACGTTGTGAATATTGCGATGAAGATGAGGATAACAATCCGAATAATGTATATAATGTAAGTAATAATAATACCTCATCTCAGAGATATAGACAGAAGTTATATTGATTTGAAAATATATATGTTAGGTTATGTCACCAATAGTATATATATATATATACTAGCAGTAGAGACCGGCGTTACCCGATGATGTAACAGTAAGAGATAGATCAAGTATCGACCATCATAAAGACTGAAAAATAAAATTAACAAAGATTTTTGTTTAAGTTTGACGAGCACGCATGTCTTAATTGTTTTTTTTTTTTTTACGAATTGGTCAAACCCAAACAAAAACATTGTTTTCAATCGTTATGAGTCTATCGATTGAATAGAATTTTATTATAAACAATTGTCTTGTAAATGGAATTTTTAAAGCATTCTGAATGTAAAAATAAAGAAAAAAGTGTGCAAGACAATAAGAAACACTAACTGCCAAAAAAAAAGTGAAGTTTTGTTGAAATCGGTTGAAAAATGTAGGAAATCCGATCACATATATAAACGAACACACACACAAACAACCTGGGTTTTATAAGTATAACTCGATATGAGTTGTCCCCCTTTCATTCTGGTTACAGAATAGTGTTTTATCGTGTTTTCAAATTGATTTCGTGCAAAAACAATTGTGTTTTTCAATTTTGCCGCTGTCAGAACCACCGCAAAGGTAATTTTACGCAGTCCTGTGAAGTTTTGTTGAAATCGGTTGAAAAATGTAGGAAATCCGATCCAATATATAAACGTACACACACACACACACACACACACACACACACACACACACACACAATCAGCGTTTTATAATAAGTATTATATATATATTGTATTTATATTGCATGTATATTATTTAGTACCAAATCTGCGGCCAGTAGTAGTTATGTTGAAGTTGTCAGCGTCAATTAAATGTCATTTCACGCAACTAGCCGTTGTGGTCAACTGCAGTCATTAGTAACAGAAAAGCGCCTATCAGATGCATCTGTCTCTTCGAAATAATTGTTCTATTAAAGTATTCTTTCCCCTTTCCACCTTTCATGTGCCAGTAGAATTTCACTGATGATCAATGTTTCCGTTTTTTTTTCTTCCCAGGAATTCTTTCTTTTCGCTCAAGTTTCATTTTAATCTTCAATTGTATTTTTGATATATTTTTTGTTTTGTTTTGTAGTTTCTATTCATCTGCTGTGAATTCAACCCACATTTTTATTATCCTCACCACTTGCTTCGTCATTTCCCTCACACCCAATTCTTCATAGATGTTAATTCTTCTTCTTCTTCTTCTTCTTCTTCTTCTTCTTCTTCTTCTTCTTCGCCATAGTTGATAATTCGACTTCTTCTTTTCTTCTTCTTTTCTTCTTCTTCTTCTTCTTCTTCTTCTTCTTTTCTTCTTCTTCTTCTTCTTCTTCTTCTTCTTCGCCATAGTTGATAATTCGACTTCTTCTTTTCTTCTTCTTTTCTTCTTCTTCTTCATAGTTGATAATTCTTCTTTTTTCTTCTTCTTCTTCTTCTTCTTCTTCTTCTTCTTCTTCGCCATAGTTGATAATTCGACTTCATCTTTTCTTCTTCTTCTTCTTCTTCTTCTTCTTCTTCTTCTTCGCCATAGTTGATAATTCGACTTCTTCTTCTTCTTCTTCTTCTTCTTCTTCGCCATAGTTTCTTCTTCTTCTTCTTCTTCTTCGCCATAGTTGATAATTCGACTTCTTCTTCTTCTTCTTCTTCTTCTTCTTCTTCTTCTTCTTCTTCGCCATAGTTGATAATTCGACTTCTTTTCTTCTTCTTTTTTCTTCTTCTTCTTCTTTCTTCTTCTTCTTCGCCATAGTTGATAATTCGACTTCTTCTTTTTCTTCTTCTTCTTCTTCTTCTTCTTCTTCGCCATAGTTGATAATTCGACTTCTTCTTTTCTTCTTCTTTTCTTCTTCTTCTTCTTCTTCTTTTCTTCTTCTTCTTCTTCTTCTTCGCATTAGTTGATAATTCGACTTCTTCTTTTCTTCTTCTTCTTCTTCTTCTTCTTCTTCTTCTTCGCCATAGTTGATAATTCGACTTCATCTTTTCTTCTTCTTCTTCTTCTTCTTCTTCTTCTTCGCCATAGTTGATAATTCGACTTCTTCTTCTTCTTCTTCTTCGCCATAATTGATAATTCGACTTCTTCTTTTCTTCTTCTTTTCTTCTTCTTCTTCTTTTCATAGTTTCTTCGACTTCTTCTTTTCTTCTTCTTCTTCTTCTTCTTCTTCTTCTTCTTCTTGATAATAATTCGACTTCTTTTCTTCTTCTTTTTCTTCTTCTTCTTCTTTCTTCTTCTTCTTCGCCATAGTTGATAATTCGACTTCTTCTTTTTTTCTTCTTTTCTTCTTTCTTCTTCTTCTTCTTCTTCTTCTTTTCTTCTTCTTCTTCTTCTTCTTCTTCTTCATTAGTTGATAATTCTTCTTTTTCTTCTTCTTCTTCTTCTTCTTCTTCGCCTTCTTCTTCTTCTTCTTCTTCTTCTTCTTCTTCTTCTTCTTCTTCGCCATAGTTGATAATTCGACTTCTTCTTTTTCTTCTTCTTCTTCTTCTTCTTCTTCTTCTTCTTCTTCATAGTTGATAATTCGACTTTCTTCTTCTTCTTCTTCTTCGCCTTCTTCTTCGCCATAGTTGATAATTCGACTTCTTCTTCTTTTCTTCTTCTTCTTCTTCTTCTTCTTCTTCTTCTTCGCCATAGTTGATAATTCGACTTCTTCTTCTTCTTTTTCTTCTTCTTCTTTTTTCTTCTTCTTCTTCTTCTTCTTCTTCTTTTTTTTCTTCTTCTTCTTCTTCTTCTAGTTGATAATTCGACTTCTTCTTTTCTTCTTCTTTTCTTCTTCTTCTTCTTCTTTCTTCTTCTTCTTCTTCTTCTTCGCATTAGTTGATAATTCGACTTCTTCTTTTCTTCTTCTTCTTCTTCTTCTTCTTCTTCTTTGATAATTCGACTTCATCTTCTTTTCTTCTTCTTCTTCTTCTTCTTCTTCTTCGCCTTCATAGTTTAATTCGACTTCTTCTTTTCTTCTTCTTCTTTGATAATTCGACTTCTTCGCCTTCTTCTTTTCTTCTTCTTCTTCTTCTTCGCCATAATTGATAATTCGACTTCTTCTTTTTTCTTCTTTTCTTCTTCTTCTTCTTCTTCTTCTTCGCCATAGTTGATAATTCGACTTCTTCTTCTTTTCTTCTTCTTCTTTTCTTCTTCTTCTTCTTCTTCTTCTTCTTCTTTCTTCTTCTTCGCATTAGTTGATAATTCTTCTTCTTCTTCTTCTTCTTCTTCTTCTTCTTCTTCTTCGCCATAGTTGATAATTCGACTTCTTTCTTCTTTTCTTCTTCTTCTTCTTCTTCTTCTTCTTCTTCTTCTTCGCCATAGTTTCTTCTTCTTTTCTTCTTCTTTTCTTCTTCTTCTTCTTCTTCTTCTTCTTCTTCTTCTTTTCTTCTTCTAGTTGATAATTGACTTCTTCTTTTCTTCTTCTTCTTCTTCTTCTTCTTCTTCTTCTTCTTCGCCATAGTTGATAATTCTTCTTCTTTCTTCTTCTTTCTTCTTCTTCTTCTTCAGCTTTTCATAGTTGATAATTCACTTCTTCTTCTTTTTTCTTCATAGTTGATAATTCGACTTCTTCTTTTCTTCTTCTTTTCTTCTCTTCTTCTTCTTCTTCATAGTTGATAATTCGACTTCTTCTTTTTCTTCTTCTTTTCTTCTTCTTCTTCTTCTTCTTTTCTTCGCCATAGTTGATAATTCACTTCTTTTCTTCTTTTTCTTCTTCTTCTTTTTTCTTCTTCTTCTTCGCCATAGTTGATAATTCGACTTCTTCTTCTTCTTCTTCTTCTTCTTCGCCATAGTTGATAATTCGATTTCTTCTTTTCTTCTTAAGTTGATAATTCATTTTTTTCTTCATAGTTGAGAATTCTTCCTCTTCTTTTTCTTCATAGTTGATAATTCTTCTTCTTTTTCTTCATAGTTGATAATTCATCTTTTTCTTCTGCCTCTTCACAGTTGATAATTTTCTTCTTCTTTTTCATAGTTGATAATTCATCTTCTTCTTTATAGCTGATAATTCATCCTCTTCGCCTTCTTGATAGTTGATAATTCTTATTCTTCTTCATAGTTGATAATTATTATTCTTTTTCATAGATACTAATTCTTCTTTATAGGCATTAATTTTACTTCCTCTTCGTATTCTTCATAGATGCGAATTCTTCTCCATCTTCATAGACATTAATTCTTTTTTTGCTTCTTCTTCATAAATTCTAATTATTCCTCAGAAATTCTAATTCTTCTCATTCTTAATTTTCATAGATACTAATTATTATTCTTCGAATATTCTTTGTCATAGATTCTAATCTTTCTTTTCTTCTTTTTCATAAATACTTATTTTTCTTCATAGACACTAATTCTTCTTCTTTTCTTCTTCTTCATCGATACAAATTCTTCTTTTTCTTCATAGATACTAAATCTTTCTTCTTTTCTTCTTCTTCTTCTTAGGTATTAGATCTAGGTCCTTCTGTAATACTTCCTCATCTACGTAGATAAAAGATCTTTTTCTCTTTTCCTCTTCATAAGCAGTAAATCTTCTTTAACGTCTCCCCTTCTTTTTTTCTTCGATTTCTAGTTCTTGTATACAACTTCTTCCTCCTCCTCTTCTTCATAGTTATAGGCTATTCTTGCTTTTCTTCTTTGACATCTTCACGGATGCTGCTTCTTTTTCCCTATCTTCATCATCATCAACTTCTTCTTCTTCTTCTTCTTCTTCTTCTTCTTCTTCTTCTTCTTCTTCTTCTTCTTTTGCTTTCACTGTCTTTATAAAATAATTTCTTTCAATTTTGTTATTTTTTTTAAAACTTTCTTCGTTCTATTTTTATTCTTCAAATATCCTCAGCTATTTCATCTCCCCTATTCCACATATTGACTGTGCATTTTTTTAATACTTCTTTTATTAAGGTTAATCGAAAATCATTCAGCCCAACGCACTTCCCCCCCCCCCGCAAAAAAAATTTTAATTATTTGTCATTAAAATATTGATTTTGAGAATTGATTGGACCGAGAAATGTTCATCCCCCTGACGTTCATTTCTATCTTCATTGATCCCTTTATCCTCTTACACTTTAGGTTTTCAATACCTCCCCTCTATTCCATATGGTCCTTTGCTTTATCATCTTTTCTCGAAACCCTTTCTTCTTTCTATATTCAGGCATCAAATTATTACATTTTTATTTTGTACAAATTCTTCTTCTTTTCTTCATTTGGTTTGATTTTAATTTATTCTGATGTTGTTGGACTTCATTTTCTGCTTTTACTGCCTTTTATTTCCTTCAATCGCTTCTCTTCCTTCTCTTCTCCTCCCACGTTTCTTTTTTTTTTCTTCTCTCGTCCTTAATTATTTTCTTTCTCCCTTTCACCCTCCCCATCTTCTTCCTCCATTCATTCTTTTCTTCTCTCTTCCTTCATTTCCTTCTTCCTTCTCTCTTCATTCATTTATTCTACCTTACTTAAATTCCTTACTTTTACACTTACTTCCTTTCTTTTTTGTGTCTCCCTTCATTCACTTCCTCTCACTTCCTTCATATCCTTCTTCTGTCTCCCTTATTTCACTTCTCCCTTTCTTCATACCTTCTTCTTCCTTACTTAATTCCTTTCTTCCCCTCTTACGTCATTTCCTTCTTCTGTCTCTCTGAATTCACTTCTTCTCTCTTCCTTCATTTCCTTCTTCTGTCTCTTTTCATTCCATCCTTCTCCCTCCCTTTATTCCTTTCTTCTCTCTTTTTCATGTCCTTTTCCGCCTGTCTTCATCCCCATCTTCTCCATCCGTTCATTTTGTTCTTCATTTTCTTTCTTCCGTCTGTCTTCATTCACTTATTCTCACTTACTTAATTCCTTTCTTCTAGCATACATCATTTCCTTCTTCTCCCTCTATTCATTCCATTTTTCTCCCTCATTTCATTCTTTTCTTCTCCCTTCCATCATTTCCTTCTTCTGTCTCGCTTAATTCACTTCTTCTCCCTTCCTTCATTTTTCTTCTTCCGTTTCTCTTCATTCACTTATTCTCCCTTACTTAATTCCTTTCTTCTGCCCTTACGTCATTCCCCTTCCATTTTTTGTTCTTCTCCTTGACTTCCTTCCCTCAAACTTCTTCCCTTCATTCCTTTCTTCTCCCTTCTTTCATTTCCTTTTTACATCCATGTTCATTCCCTTTTTTCTCCTCTTTTCATTCCTTTATTATCCTTTCATTCATTTCCTTCTTTCCCTACCATTTTTCCTTCTTCTCTCTCCCTCTTTCTTTCTTACTTATTTCATTACTTTATTTCGTCTCCGCATATTTCTTTCACTCTCTCACATCATTTTCTTTCTTTTCTGTCATTTCTTTGTCTTTCCAATACTTTCTTTTACTTCGTTTCATGATTCTTCCTCAATTTGTTCTTCTCTCTTCCTTCATTTCCTTCTTCCGTCTCTCTTCATTCCCTTCTTCTCCCTCCCTTTATTCCTTTCTTCACCCTCCCTTTATTCCTTTCTTCTCCCTTCTTTTATTTCCTTTTCCGTCTGTTTTTATTCCCATCTTCTCCATCCGTTAATTTTGTTCTTTTCTCTTCCTTCATTTTCTTTCTTCCGTCTGTCTTCATTCACTTATTCTCACTTACTTAATTCCCTTCTTCTAGCATACATCATTTCCTTCTTCTCCCTCTATTCATTCCATTTTTCTCCCTCCTTTCATTCTTTTCTCCTCCCTTCCTTCATTTCCTTCTTCTGTCTCTCTTAATAACCTTCGTCTCCTTTCCATTATTCCTTTCTTCTACCTTCCTTCATTTTCTTTTTCTGTCTCGCTTAATTCACTTCTTCTCCCTTCCTTCCTTTTTCTTCTTCCGTATCTCTTCATTCACTTATTTTCCTTTAATTCCTTTCTTCTGCCCTTACGTCATTTCCATCTTCTGTCTCGATTCATTCACTTCCTATATCTTCATTCATTTCCTCATTCCTCTTCCATTTTTGGTTCTTCTCTTTCACTTCCTTCCCTCCTTCTTCTTCCCTTCATTCCTTTCTTCTTCCTTCTTTCATTTCCTTTTTACGTCCATGTTCATTCCCTTTTTCTCCTCTTTTCATTCCTTTATTCGTTTCCTTCTTTCCCTACCATTTTTCTTTCTTTTCACTCCCCCTTTCTTTCTTATTTTTTTCATTTATTTATTTCGTCTCCCCGTATTTCTTTCACTCTCTCGCATCTTTTTCTTTCTTTTCTGTCATTTCTTTGTCTTTCCATTACCTTTTTCTACTTCGTTTCATGATTCTTCTTCAATTTCCTTCTTCTCTTCCATACCGGCTTGCGCTTACTTTTATTTCATTCTCTCGCACCCTACATTTCCATCTTGCCACTAGCGGCATTTTCTTCTCCCTTCTTTAATCTCTCTCTCTCTCTCTCTTCCACTCTTTCTTCAACTTCCCATCAATTTCTTCTTTCTCCCTCCTTTCTTTCACTCTCACTTCCGTTCCTACTCTCCCTTCATTTTATTTCACCTACTCTTCCTTTTTTCTTTCTCTCTCATTTTCTTTGTTTTCTCCATTTGTATTACACTCCCTGCCTTTCCTTCTTACTCTTCACTTCCTTTCTTTCTTACCTATCTCTCCTTCTTCTTCTCTATCCTCTTGAGGTTATTTCATTTTATCTTTAGCTATTTTCATTTAAAAGGTTTTCGTATCTTCCCTCGTTTTGGATTTTTTTATTCGTTTTCTTTCGCTTTGCGATTTTTGACCTTTTCCTGTTATTCTTTGTCTTTTAACAACTTCTTGAACAATCCAACATTCTTTATACTCATTCGTTTTTTTTTATGATTTTTCTTAATTACTTTTTCTACCTGGCTATAGTCTCACTTGTGTTCATCTCTGTATTATTTTTCTTCGTTTTTTATTTAAAAAATTCTTTTAGTTCTCATATTTTTTTCTGTCTTTTTTTTTCACATTCCCATCATTTAATTATCCTTATCATTGTCGATTCTTTGCAAATCTTCTGCCTATCCATTCTGGACAGGATTATTACTCTCCTAACAATCTCTACAATCAACATATGACTATCTGCTTTCTTTCCGACAAATTGTACACTTTCAAAATTGTATTCACATTATCAGACATTGTATGCTTCACCGCCTTTCTTCGTCAACATTGCTTTATAAATTATTTCTAAAATGTCCTGCCATTTTTAAATTATATCCAGCATCTTCTTGTCTTCTAATTATTAGAGTTTTTCTTGTCCACACTGTCACGTTAATGAAACACTTTACATTTTTTCCAATGAGAAGATACACCGCGGAAAATGAAAGTGAAAGTGAAACTGACAGGTTTAAAGTGAAAATGAGATTCGGGTACATTATTTCTATTGTCTTTTAGAAGGCTTTGGAATATCGCTATTAAAACCAGCAGTTGTCGCCAAGGTGACAGAGCTTCACTCAGCTCCCGATGAAGAACCGCTAGAAAACTGATTTGTTGCATTAAGCAAGAATAAAATAGAAATGAAAAAAAAAAAACGCAAACACATACTGGAAAATGACAGGGTTCATCACTCGCCAGCGTTGACAGCCTCTTCTCAAAACTGTGTTTAGAAATTTGTTGTGATCGTCGCATTTTGGGAACTGGAAAATATTCTGTGAATAAAAGACACGTGTTCTTGAATTATACAGAGGGAAGGAACTGACAAAATTTAGACAAAAAAATATATTTTATTATATGTTTATATGCCAAACCACAAGTTTGTCGTATAAACTTAAATATATTATTTTTATACATATATGGAAACGGTATATATATATATATATATATATATATATATATATATATAAAATAAATATATATAAAAGGAAAGAACTCGTTAGGTAAATAATCCAAAAGTTCTTTAGTATTTTTGTTATTATTTTTAAAAAAATAGTGCTCGATACAAAAGTAGAGCATAAATATAATTAAAATTTGATTCCAAAAAATTTCTATTTGAAGATGGAACAGAGCTTTGTACTTTAATTCAATATAATTCAAATAATTATATTGAAGTTTTCGGCTCTTGTTTTGAAATATGAGAACTCTTCTGTAGCGTTGGAATCATATTTTTAAATATATATATATATATATAAAAGTGAATATAGAAGTTAATACTTAGAGCGACAGTCTGTTTCCATGCTAGATGCAATAGTCAGGCCACGACGATTGCATCTAGCATAAATGGACTGTCACCCTAAGTTTTATCTTCTATGTTCATTTTTATATTACAACTCTATCTCTGATATTGAGAACTTTATCCCATAAATATAGCATATTTTAAGACTATATTTCTTCATGTATATATATATATATATATATATATATATATATATATATATATATATATAAAGAAATATAGTCTTAAGTGTTGACTTCTATTTATATATATATATATATATATATATATATATATATATATATGTATGTATGTATAATATTTTTCTAATTTTTATATATATATATATATATATATGTGTGTGTGTGTGTGTATAATTAGAAAAAAGTATTCAAAATCTATATTCGATAATAAATTTATGTCGATGAATATAGGTATATTTATCTCATCAGACCGACTACATTTTCTGAAAATGAATTAATATATTCAGACAGACAGTTACACAAAACAAGGTAAGAAATAAAAGACAAATACATGATGAAACAAAACTCAAAAATGAATTGACCTAGAAATGTATCCTTAGCGGGGCTTACATTGAGAAGAGAGGAAAAATTCGTTTTACGGGTAAGGAAAAAGTAAATGGATAGAAAGATCAAATTTAACAAAGTTACAAAGTGTCAAAGTTTACAAACTGAGGCAGTTATAGTTGTCTTTCTATAGACTGCGTCATCATTATCATCATCATATAATGCAATCACATAACACTAATACTACTATTAGCAGTAATATCAGTAGTATTACTAATACTACAACTAATGATAATAAGACACACACGCACTCACACACACGCACACATGTATGTTTCATATATTAGAAAAGAAAAAGAAGAAATATAAAATATGAAACATACATGTGTGTGAGAAGAAATATAAAATATGAAACAGATATACTTATATATGTGACGTCGTCCCCGGTCGCAGCGCCAACTGTGACGTTCTATCCTGATCTACCACGGCGCCAGTTGTGACGTGGTCGTTCCAGGGTCCTATCCCGGTCACGACACCAGATGTGACGTCCCTAAACAGCACTAATTGTGACGTCTTCGCCGCGGCGCTAGCTGTTCGCTCCTCGCTGCTCCGTCCAGGTGTCGCTGCTCCAAACGTGACGTTATAACCCTTTGGTGATTCGGGTAGGAATCTGGTTAGATTTGATATCAGCCTCGCCGTTCCCAACCTGCTTCCTACGCCTGGTTACCAAGGTAACTGCACTGATCTCCAGTCTGCCTACCCACGTTGTGAATTGATCTTAGACAGACGAGATCAAACAGGGGTTGGGGCCGTAATGCAAAATTGAGTTCAACGGGGTGATAACACACAAATATGCATAAAAAGAAAATAAAATGAAAACTCAAAAGTTCAAAGTATCAAAGAAAAAAGGTAACAAACTTTTTATGTCTAGTTGTTCCGTACATAGGACTGCATCTACCTCCCGACCC
>CAHIKZ030005124.1:512500-585000 GCA_903632075.3 Acanthosepion pharaonis
CCTCTTACTTGTTAAAAAAAATTAACCCCCAAATAAGACACTATAAAATTATTTAAAAACAAAAATCTCACAATACATCTTTATATAAAATATTACCAGCAATAAATTTTATAGCAAAATTACCAACTATACACTTTATAAGAAAATGACCAGCATTTCATTTGTGGTTGATGACATACAACTGCGTTCACAATATAGTGATTTCCCAAGCGCAGTTTAGATGTGGCACAATGCTGAATATAGGGGGAAACCCAGTGAGGATCGAACTCACTACTCAGCTGTAATTGTTTGAGCAAGACAAGCTTGCTAACCATTACATCGCCTGGAGGTGCTGCTGCATTCAAAATATTAAATTTTGTTCAAAATATTTAGATTTCGACATGAAATGATCCATCGTCATTGATATTCCGTGAAACAAAATCAATCAACAAGAAGAATATAGTCTCTGAAATTAAACATTGGAATTAATATCAACTGCTCTAAAACTAGTAGCCGTACGAAAGAGAAAATTTTTTCTTTAATAGGACCTCTACAACCAGGGCAATTGATATTATTGTAATTTTTTAAACAAATAAAAAAACAGGGATATCAAATAGAACACGTGAGCCCACTAAAAAATAATATTATATATATACTTTCATGGTAATTGCTCCGATGAGCTGCTTTCACTGGTTCCCAGACTTCATGAATTCAAGCGCCCTACGAGGCTGGCATCCCGCTCTCACCCTTTCACTGTAGAAACTTTTAAACGTAGCCATCTCTTCTACCCCAATAGCTTCATATCTCGCAGCTCTCGCCTGTGGAACACCCTTCCCAATTACTGTTTCTCTGAGAGCTATAATCTCCAACTATTCAAATGTAATGTCAATCGACATCTCCAGTTACCTTGATCTACCCACTATCCCTCTCCTCATCCTTTCTTCTATACTCCTATCTGCTCTCGCTCCAAATCTTCTGCAACCCCCTGTATCCTCGTGGCTTCCCGCCTTGCTCGGGGCGTAATGCTTAATATATATATATATATATATATATATATATATATATATATATTAAAAATATATATACATATATATATATATATATATATATATATATATATATATATATATATATAATAATCGACTCTCCTTCGCGTTCGACGTATGAGGGTCAGGCCGATAAGTCCCAGGAAACCGACGTCCCGACACCGGCACATGAGATTTGTTTATAGTGGTGAAGGCCTTGTGCAGGACCAGCCACACTTTTTGGAGGGACGAATACAGAAACCTGGTGCACCGAATGCATGCCACAAGGTTCCCAAACGACCCTCCGCAGGTTTTGAATTCAGAGTTGTCCTTCTCTTAGACCAGTTGCCATCCAAGGCTATAGAACCCAGTCTGTCCTGCTATTTTACCCATAGCTGGAGGGAGATGAAGAGGATACATACCTTATATACATATATATAAAATAATAATGATATCTGTGCTTTTGGGAAAAATGCGAAGCCACACATGCGAGTAAGGTAGTGATTAAAAGCATTGAAACTGGTTATTTTATGCGTTATCATCTTCTATCCAAACAGCCTTAGAAAATGTCTGAATCTATCTGTTCACGAAGGAAAACACATGGGATAAATAACAGTGTGGACTGGATTCTCTAGCCTTGCTTAGTAACCTGATTAAGTAAAAGAGATTTCCGAATGCCAAATCGTGGATAAGACAGATTGAAATCACTTTGAAAAAGTATGGCAATACACTGATAACAAAAAAGAAATCAGTGAAAAAAAAAAGAAAGTAATTCTATATCTTGAAGGAAGATGGCATGTTTAAATAATAGAATCCACACTGAAGGGCTTCATTCTTTCAAGAAACGTTCCCATCTTTTCTGATGATTTATCTGCTGTTTTGTCGCTGGAACATTAAAACGGGACGTTGTAAGGTCGCCTAATCTTCGTTCAATTTCCGGCACAGAAAGAAATGTATTTTCTCTTCTAATTTCTCATTGAAAACTTTTGTATTATGTACCGGCAACTTTGGATCTGGATCTTCCACTCAGGAATACATATACACCAGTATTATAAAATTCTTGTGCATTCTCTGCTAAAATATCTGCTGATATTTATTCAAAATTTTATATATATATATATATATATATATATATATATATATATATATATATATATTTCTTTTTTCATGTGATTGCAGCTCGACTTTTTGGCATAGGTTTCACTAACGCACTGACTGGTCATGAAGAAATACATGAACATACACATGCAATCAAGAGCGCTTCAAGGATTTACGTTTTTAAAATAATTTTAACTCAAGCAAGATGATAAAGTAACTCAGGCGCAATGGGTTACTGAGTGTGTAAGTGACTTGACGAACATTATTGAGGATAAAACACATCACGCACATACACATAAATACACACACACACATATATATTTATATATATATGTATATATATATATGTATGTATATATATATATTTATGTATATATTAATATATATATATATATATATATATATATATGTATGTATGTATGTATTGTGCGTATATTTTAGCAGCATGTTTCATTAATACGTGTCTCATTGAATAATTTTGACAAGATTTGTCTACTTATTTTCAAATGTATCCGCTCATTTTCATGAACACATTTCTTAATATCTTTATTAAAGGAAAATAGAAAAATACAATGTTGATACATATTCATTTATTCCGAGTACTTCTGGCATTATCACAATATCATTATCAGAGTTTTGTTTTTGTTGATAAGATAAAATTGTTGTGTTCATCTGAATGTTAATTTTTTTTTAACTGTGAAGTGAAACACGCTATGGTTTTGTACTTTACGTTTTAATTTTCACGTTTGAAGCCTCAGGGGAGGTAACCAAGATTGACATGTCTAACTACTTAAAAAAAATATTAATTAAAACCTAGATATTTTACACTATCTACTATAAACATTTTTTAAAATATTTGTGCAGTTTTCATAACTTGTCTAAATTATTCAATGAGACATATAGATATATATATATATATATATATATATATATATATATATATATATATATATATATATATGAGAACGAATCAAATACAAATTCAAACTTTCATAAAATTAATTTATAAAAATCATCAATACAAAATAGTGCTATAATTCTTTATTATAGATAAATACATTCAAAATATGCATGTTCGAATTTAATAATCTATAATAAAATATATATATATATATATATATATATATATATATATATATACATACATACATACATATATATATATATATATATATATATATATATTAAGTAAAGATTTTCTTTACAAAATGATGCAGGTACGTGACCAACAATATGACCTTCATTTATTTTCAACTTGATATATATATATAGGTTAGAGTCTCTTGACGAATCGCAATGAATTTAATGTGTATTTTTTATTCTTTTAACCAAAGCAAGGCAATAAACCCACGAAGACACAAGGCGTTAAATAGCGTGGAAGAATAAGACGTCGAAAATATAATTAAATACAGTGAACAATAAACAGGTAAGTTGGTTCTCTGTGTCGCGCCAGAAGTCTTTTCCCGCCTGAGTCCATCCTTCACATCTAAAAATCTACTATTCGTCTATGTATGGAATACTGTTGTCATATATTGTCTGGTGATTTCGGTTTTCATTTCGATGCTCTAGACAAAATCCAAGGACGGGAATCTCATTGGTTGTTACTTGGGATCTCTCTCTCTCTCTCTCTCTCTCTCTCTCTCTAAATATGTTCATGGCATCTGGCCTGACGTGCTATTTTCACTGATGTTCCGAATGCATGAATTTAAACGTTTTGCTAGGTTAATATCTCAGTCCCATCCTTATACTGTCGAAACAGTTAAATGTAACCGCCTGTTCTACTCCAAAGCGTATTCTCTCGAACTTCCCGACAGTGGAACTCCATTCCTCTTACTTGCTTCCCTCATAACTATAAATTTAGATGTAATCTCAATCGACATCTTCTTTTGCCTTGACCCGCGTTCTTTTTATTCTCCACCTTTCTTCTTGTTATACTTTCTTCAACACCCTATACCCAATCATTTCCCTTACTTATACTCTATGCAGCCCGTTGTGTAAGAAGAGAGACGATAAACATTGACTCTGAATTTAAATTTTTGAGTGTTGATTGGAAAAGAAGAAAGCACAGGAAAGTTCTACAAGCGAGAAATGCGATTGAGGAAACTGTTAGCAAACAACTTAGTTATCTTGCCATTTCAACTGTAAAAAGTAATCCCTGTCTGCCAATCTAGTATCAAGTTTAAATGCGTCAAATCGATGTACCAAAGAATAATGTCCATCATATCAATTAAATTGAAAATTTGAAGAAAAAAAACTGCATAGGGAACAAATGTCACGCCGATGGCAAATGACATAAGCCGAGATGCCAGGACAGGACCGATAACATTGTAGATTCCTCTTTGCATCTTATCCATAATCTTCAAATAGATAGACAAACCAGGCCAGATCTGTCAGCAATATTCAATGCATGGGAAAATGATAGATTTAGAAATGCGTGAGATAGATACTGTCGAGAAAGATTGTGTAGCGCAACACAGGGAACGAACTTTCCTAGCAGCAGACCAAGCCATTGATTTAATATAATCTTTGCGGTAGGGTTAATATAATTTTAAGTACATAAATTTCATTTTGTATTTAAAAAAAAAACATTGAAAATAGATTTCTGTAGGCGCATATATCTATATTTTATTTAAAAACAATACCTAATGAAAAATGAACATCCGAATAGATTAATAAGAAACTCCGTAAAATGCCAGATCAACCTTATTGTAAGATCAACGAGCCCCGATCACAATAGACATATGAGACGATTAAGTCCCGTCGCTCTGTATACATGCAGTAGAGTGATCACACGTCATCGCTGATCGGAGCTCTTCCTATACTAGAATCAGCGAAAACGGTTAAGGTTACTCCAATAAAATCAGTTCCGACGTGTCCGTGAACACGGCGCGCCTTTATGTTACAGAACATCGGCTCACTTTATTTTTCTTTTCTTTTTTTTTTTTTTTTACTAATATTCACCAAATCAAAGGCCAAAACTAGCGTACAAAAGAAGAAGAGTTATGAATATAGAGCTGAAGTAGAGTTTCAGAAGGAACCGGAATTCCAATCATAAGCAAGAAACAAGGGATAAACCTCTACACCTGTCCAAGAGACCGGGGTACAGACACAGGGGTTAGGAGTACAGAGCTAAGCAATTTTTAAACGAACCGGAAGCACACTTCTAAACAGGAAACAAGAGTTAACACACGCGGAGAGGGATGTCCTCCGCCAGGTATACTTGAGCAATCACACTACTCAGTGATACCTCTCTGGCTTTCAAACCAGATATGTGGAGGGGACTAATAGGCGATCAGTTGTACAGCGGCCCTACAATCACACCCGGTCATTGAACTGATTTTGATGACTGAATGAAAATGTGTTTGATTTGGCTGGCAACTTAAACGTAAAATATAAAAACAAAACAACAGAGAATATGTCTGAAAAAGTAGCAACTTATTTTTAAGCTTCATTCTTACACAGCAATATATATATATATATATATATATATATATATATATATATATATATATACTTATTATAAAACCCAGGTTGTGTGTGTGTGTGTGTGTGTGTGTGTGTGTGTGTGTGTGTGTATCTGTTCGTTTATATATTGGATTGAATTTGCTACATTTTTCAACCGATTTCAACAAAACTTCACAGGACTACGTAATATTACCTTGCGGTAGTTCTGGCAGCGCCCAAAATTGGAAAAACACAATTATTTTTGCACGAAATCAATTTGAAAACACGATTAAGAGGCATCGCTGTTTCGAGAATGAAAGGGGGACAACTCATATCGAGTCATACTTATTATAAAACCCAGGTTGTTTGTTTGTGTGTGTGTGTGTGTGTTCATTTATATATGGGATCGGATTTCCTACATTTTTCAACCTATTTCAACAAAACTTCAATGTTTTTTGACAGGTAGTGTTTCTTATTGACTTGCACAGTTTTTTTCTTTATTTTTACATTCAGAATGCTTTAAAAATTCCATTTACGAGACATTTATTTATGATAAAATTGAAAAATTCTATTCAATCGGTAGACTCATAACGATTGAAAACAATGTTTTTGTTTGAGTTTGGGTTTGACCAATTTGTAAAAAAAACACAAAACAAAAAAAAAAAACAAAGCAAAAACACTAATTCAGACATGCATGTTCGTCAACCTTAAACAATAATCTTTGTCAATTTTATTTTTCAGTCTTTATGATGGTCGATACTTGATCTATCTCTTAATGTATCTTAACTACAAGTGACCTGTTTTCATTTTTAATTAAAACTTTGTCATTGCTCCCATGTTCATTCCATGGTATAGTCAACATCCTTTTGTAGAACCATATATCGCTTGCCTAAAGTCTCTTCCCCAGCTGTGAGTTGATTGTCCACTATCCACTGCCACCCAGAAGGACATACCAGAAAGAATTTTTTGTTTTATTATTATCCACCACTACAGACAATTGATTTTTCAACAACACATGCATCTCAAACACCCACCAATGTTGAAACAATGCACGTCTTTATTTTCAATTTTTGTGATGTCAACGAACAATCATTGGCACTTTTGTGATGCCAACGAATACTCGTTGTCACTTTCGTAATACTCGTTGTAGCAGAGACAATGTAATTGCAGATATCTCTATAAACCGCTTTTGAACAATACTGGTGTGAGATGACTTCGAGTAACGCACGCCTCTAATAGTACTTGCTCGACAATACTCGCTCAACAAGTATCCTGTATACTGTTCCAAATAGAGAACTAGTATAGTAAATAGTGTAGAGAATAGCGGTCAGTATAGTAATAGAGAATAGTGTAAAAATAGTGATCCGGATAGTAATAGAGGATAGACTAGAATTGGAGATCATTTAAACGTCACGCGATTCCTACTTATGCGTTTCCTCCGTGGTCACGTGGTCTAGTTAATTCATTAATGAGATCACCTCTGTTTATTCACTGGCGATCTATGTTCAAAATCATGTGTCGGCAGCGACACTTTATTCATATATGACACCAATTTAAAGGAATTTTCGGGGATATTATTAGTTCAGAATAATGTATTACAATGTCTATAAGTTAAGATATATTGAACACATCTCTTTGGTAGACAAGAATTTGAGTGTATTGCAAATGGTCTATTCCTGGACGCCGGAATTTGTCACATTACTCTTGTTCATTATACATATGTGCATATCTTTGAATGGAAGAATCTTTGTACTATTTCAGTTTGAATGCCGATCATGTCTAAGTGCTTTTCTGCTAACATCTCAAATAGCTTATATTATCAATGTTGTCAAATCTCTTTCGAAAAGAAGCGATAATTTATGGAGCTGACTTTTCAAATCCTCAAATCTTGTCTGCTTCTTTTCTGTGCGGTTTCCATTCAGGACGAAGTTTCTCCAAAATTTCATATTTCTTGTACACGTAAACAACGTTTATCCCTTTGTCAAGCCATCCCCCCGCACTGTTTCGCCCTGCATTTACACAAGTTCCTCTGGTATCTGACTCGCTTCTTGTTTCATATAGCCCTTCGTTAGTATCGAATTCTTCAAACCCTATTTCCTCATTATGTGTCCTAGAGATTTAAGCTGCCTTTTTGTTTCTATTTTCCTCAGACATATTCACTGAGCTCTGTATTTTCAGCATCCTTTTCTACTAGAAAATTTCTATTGTCTCCAGTTTTCTGTTTATCTGGAGAAAATTCTCAAGCGTTCAATGCCTTACGAGAAGATTAGTATCACTTATCAGTCTAGTTTGCTATTTATAGCTGGATCTAAATACGATTCAAGTATTAATTTTTGTTCAGACGTCCATTTTTTTATTCAGTTGCTGTCAGTTTATATTTGTTTTAGGTTCTCTCCGCTGATTGAATTCCGTGTTAATATTTGCACAGCAATTAAATTGCTTTCTGCCCAACCTTTTTTTTTCTAAGTTGAGAGTTGTACTCATTTCAGGCTATTTTTCAGAGCCGTTTTCAAAATACGCCATTAAATGCTCATATTAGATCAAGATTTATTCTCTTGTATCGTTAAAATGAAATCATTCCCAGCCTCTATGATTTAGAATACATGGATGATGATGAATGATTTCGCTTAGAAAGATGCTGCTTGTTTTGTACGTCTGTTGGAGCTCAAATTCATTGCAGAACTCATGCGAATAGTGTAACCCGGATATAAGAGACCCAGATATAACCCGGATATAAGAGATATTTTCTCTGGTCGCAAATTAGAGCCCTACTTGCCTAAAAAAAAAAATAGACCAACCGGATATAAGAAACCCGGATATAAGAGACTTGTTCTCCGGTCCCGACAACTCTCTTATATCCAGGTTACTATATATATATATATATATATATATATATATATATATATATATATATATATATATATATATATATATATATATATATATATATATATATATATATATATATATATATATATATATATATATATATATATATATATATATATATTTTAACGATATAGGTACAAAATTTAATGATCGAAATAAAAGTATAAAATCTAATATTACGAGACATTTTAAAAAAAAAAAAATTGGGTGAAGCAACCGGTTTCGCTCCCGCTCTTCAGCCTTCAACGAGAGATTTAAAATTAACACAGAAAAATGTACAATAAAAGGAATTGTAAAAAAAGGAATTGTAAAAAAAAGGAATTGTAAAAAAAAAAAAATATGCAAAAGGAACTAGAGACAAATGACAGCGATCCCCAACAAACACTCACGTCGTTTGCACAAAGAAGGCTTATGGGACCCGATGTAAAAGTGCATACATATATATATATATATATATATATATATATATATATATATATATATATATATATATATATATATATATATATATATATATATATATATATATATATATATACATATATATATACATATATATATATATATATACATATATATATACATATATATATACATATATATATATATATATATATACATATATATATATATATATATATATATATATATATATATATATATATATATATATATACATATATATATATATATATATATGTATATATATATATATATATATATATATATATATATATATATATATATATATATATAGAGAGAGAGAGAGAGAGAGAGAGGAGAGAGATCTAGCTAAATTTTAGCCTTTGATCTATTGTCGGTCTGAACGCAACACGTAATTATTGTCAGGTAAGCCTTTGTTCTTTTGCTTACTGATTGTCTTTCTCAGGAAAAAAAATAACTCAGTTAAAAATATTCAGTACTTATAGAAAGTATTCGAGTATAAATAAGCCGATTTCATTTTCGCTTACTATTAATTTGCTGTAAGACTTTCGCAATTTGACGAAATATATAAGAAGATCCTCAGCATCTTAACTTACCGTAACACATCGCAAGTAATTGTAAATACTTCAAGTAACTTTTTAATTTTCTTTTTAATCATCTCTCTTAAAGCAAGACAATAAATCGACTAAGACAGAAAGGGGTTACTGAGTGTGAAAATATATGAAAGCGGAAAGAACAATAAAATAGCAACAATCAAGAAAACATAATATTTGATTGATTGATTCGATTTTTTGCAGTTTCACAACCATTTACAATTTATTTAAAGTCAGAAATTTTTTTCTTAGATTATTATAATTTTTATAAATATTTGCAGAGGTATAATAATTGTTTAGGGGTAAAAGTCTTACTAATTTCTGCATAGATGCGGTGGGGTGGGGGAAGAGGTATATTCATACCATTCCTAAGGGTATTTGCGCGTTTAGTGAATATAACAAAGCCAATACTAATTAGAAGTCTGCATGGGACAATTCCAAACCATTATCCATTACACCAGCCGCGCATCTAAGCTTACCGCACCTGATATTCCTAGGCGGCCACCCGTCTTGGTATTGACCAGGATAATCATTGCTTAACTTCGATGATTGTACGGAATATATATATATATATATATATATATATATATATATATATATATGCCTGACGATTGCGTCTAGCATGAAACAGCCTGTCGTCTCTAAGTGTTGACTTCAATGTTCACTTTTATATTTGCACACGCTCTCTGATATTGAGCACTTTATCCCATAAATATAGCACACCTTAACAGTATATTTTTCTTCATATATAACAATATATATTATTATATATATATATATATATATATATATATATATTTCTGAGATGTGGCATTATGTACAATATTTACATTATTCAGGCTAATGTCCTCATCTTTGTCGCCATATTTATTTATCCCAACGTTTGGGCCGTTGTACGCTCCGGCCTTCTTCAGATAGTGGGAATGTCGAACTGAACCCTTTATTTCGCTCACTGGGTTCCACGTGCCATGTTTAATGGGTATCAGTTGTCAGTCATCTCCTGTTAATTCCCCTCTCCAAGTTCTCCACTGCCTTACCCGGGTATTGAACTCAAACTGTCACTGGATCTAACCAACGCCTTTATCCATAAGGACACATTGCACAGTGGATAAAGACGAGATTGCTGACTTATTTTGACATACTGATTTCAGTATGTCATTTGAGGATGTTGGAAGGACTTAAAGTGTGATTAGTTCATTGTGAATCTGAAACAATCCCGTCTGTTTCTGTTAACGGTCAAATATTATTTTTTCCATTTCATTTGTCACTTGTTTGTAGGTCTTGAAGATTGAGTGCTGCTGTTCTTAGAGCTCTCGTTAAATAAAGATTATTACCTAAGGGATTTCAAATGTTTGATATCCTTTAATTAATAATTTTGTTCTATCTTTTGACATAGAACTCTATCTTCTTCTATATCCTCTTGAAAATTCCATACCGTTTATCATATTGTATCATTAAATATATATATATATATATATATATATATATATATATATATATATTAATAATGGACAAAGTCCGACAATATATTTATTAAAGACTTTTTTATGTTTAACGTTCTTTTTTTTAGATACAGGTATTTAAGTAAATGCTCTGTTTATAATAAACAGTATTAAATAACATTTACCGGCCTGAATGTCCGAGAAATTTTCATAGAAAATATTCGTCCTTTGACAGGATTTGAACTTTTAGCATCCTATACGGAACCGTCATTTACGCTGACGTGCCTTGACCGCTCGGCCACAAAGGATCGTTCGGTTGGCAAGTTCGAATTTACTGCTTATAAATGTTATTGTATCTAAAAAAGAACGTTAAACATAAAAATGTCTTTAATATATATATATATATATATATATATATATATATATATATATATATATATATATATATATATATATATATAGTCACCAATGTTAAGCAATTTAGTAGAAAGTCGTATTTGTGCAGGCGCTTACTTTACATATTAAATTTAGAGAAATCCTATTTTAAAAAAATGACCGAGCCTGACTGCCTGTCTCTTCGTGGCCAAAGCACTATAAACGCACCGGTCTAAAAGATGCGATCTGCAGTTTCGGTTTTCCACGGAGTGCGCATATTGCTCATTAGGTCTTAGCCGCGCGCTAAGCTGTTAATACTTGGCCAACAGTCTGCCTCCGGGCAGAGAGGAACCCAGACGAGGCTAGGCCAAAGGGCAGAGTCTCGTTTGGGGAGGTAGACAAACCTGACCCAGTTATTACGCCGTCTATCGAGAAGTTTTGCCCGGGCATACGGGCTCAGAAAAACCCACGTTAAACAGACCTTGTGCCACATCCAGCACTGTGGGGAGCTCGGATAAATACTGAGTGCGTATGTTTCTCTTTAATAAGATTTTTTAATGTTTAGGCCGGTCAATGCAAATAAATGAATATACTGTTTAATAATCAAACTAACCATCTACTCAAATATGAGTAGCGTCTATAAACTACGTTTAAATTAAAAAAAAATCTGACGTATTAATAAAAAAAAAATCTGTTACTTCTTTATGAGTATGATGTTAACAGCGCCATCTATGAAACGGTTGTACATATATTGACTGCATTAATATGATTCAAGTAAATTTAAAACTTGACAAGTGTTCCAGAAAATGCTTTGTTTCCCACCCCCCTCCAACCAGTTTCGCTTTTTCATTATGACTGAAAAATTAATATTAAGAAAATCCTTGACATATAATCTGTAAAGAAGAAGACAACGACGAAGTGTGCGGGTGTCATTCATGGATTGGTTGATTGATTAAGTAAGCCGGCGAAAGAAAAATAGATCAAATCCAAAAAAAATGAACCGGTTGGGAAATGCTTCCATAAATTTAATGGATAGAAAGAAAAAGCATATCATCATATACGAAAAAAAAGAAAAAAAAGAAAGAAACGAAAAACAATACTTAGCTTAACAACATGCTTTTTTATTATCTGTCATTAAATCCCTTACAAAATCGATGGCTAGACGGATTTTAAAAAGTGATTGAAGATAAAAAGCAAGATGGCCTCTACTCGATATCGGCTTAATACGTTATAGAACGTAGAGATTATGTAAAATCCTAAGTAAGTGAGGGTGCGAGGATAAAAAAAAAATAATGTAATAGAGTATATTTGAAAAGAGCTAGTCACGACATTATTCGATTCGCTGACTGTGTTTGTAACGCTCACTCATTTAGATAAAAAGCGAGAAAAAGATTTTCAAGAAATTTATAACCGAAAGGTTTACGTCACCTTTCGATTTTTTTTTTTAAATATGTAAGCACTATAGGAGATTTTAACATGCGGAAACATTTACTTTCGCTCGTCTACCGCGGATAGGCACTGGTCCCTGGATAATAACACAAATGGAAGTTGTGAAAATATACATTAGGAAAATAATTCTATTTTGGGAGATGTCTATGCAAGCAACTGGGATCTTGAGATAACAAGGATACTACTTAATAAGGTAAGTGATGTTGAGTGTTTGCAAACCACGTCAAGGGATGAAGAAAGAAATGTTTCGGAGTTGCCCGCAGTTGTTTTTTTTATCAAATATACATAGAAACTGACACAAGCATACACATAAACACACACGCATATAGGCTTTCGGCTCACACGATCCATCTTCAGAGTCGCTATATGGATATTTAAACAAAGATATTCACCATCAAAGACAATATTCAGTAATGTTGCATAGAAGATTGCTATGCGGCGATAACAGTCGCGGAATAACAGACTCAGGTCGGATATTCATCATGTGGTTCTATGACTTCGTACCACGTGTAGGAACGAAAAATTTACAACAGAAAGTATAGATGCACCGTAATGTGTTGCGACTAGTTTGAAATATAATTTTGTGGCGTGTAGGTTGCTTTGTTTGAATGTAGATATAATATCTGAATATCTATATACTGTGTACATGTGTGAGTATTGTTGTGTTATCAACTAATATCCGTCTAACATTATGTACATGGCTATGTTTTTCTAATTTTTTTTTAAATTGCTACACAAAAGCTTTCATGTTTCAATATTATGATTTCACTTACTCAGTCAATGGTTGGTAACTGGCGCTAAAATGACATTTTAGGGAAATTTAAAAACAAGTCGTTACCTATTTTCCAAAATTTAAAGTGGAAATTATTTAAAAAAAACAAAAACAAACTAGAACTTGTAAATCTTTAAACGAGTCTTGTTTCTTATGTTTACAGGAAAAATTTCAAATAATCAAAAGTGCTAACAAATGCTCCTTAAACCAAGAAGTGAATTAAGTGTAAACTGCCTACACAGTCTATGATTTACCTTGAAATTTTTTTAATTTTTTTTTATGAAAGACAATTACGTATTACAATTTTATAGCTATAATTTTATTAGTATATAATGGTCCGCCATCCACATTTGGTTGATTCAACTTAAATATTGCTAACTTTTGCCGTCTATTCAGTATTATTAACATGGTATATAGATGTTTCACATTTTTAATGTTATGTACAGGAATCTTTAAGAAGTTACCTGAATATTAAAAATAAAAATTCTGTTAATTTTACCTCTGATTAACCTACCCTTACACTTCAACAAAGAGAACGTCATATTTGACAACAATGATGATACATTTGTCGGTGCCATATTCTCCAGAATCTTCAATGATGCCATGTCTATGTGCCATTTATCGTGACATGAAAAAATAACTCACCTAACACCACCCTCTGACCTTATTTTTCTATTTAGCATAGATCTGACATCTAATTGGTTAATCGAGACAAACTCACAAATTTATTTTTAATTCTGACCTTATATGTCCCCACCTTTAACTTTCGGAAAAGAGGTAATTTTTTTTTTTTAAATTTCCATAAAAAATTTCATTTTATCACCATTTACGAACCATCGCATGAGGAAGTAAAATAATAGTATTGAAGCATGAACGCTTTTGAGTAGCGATTAAAAAATGTTTTTATTATAATCTCTTAGAATAAAAAATAAATTAATACTAATATATTGCTCTACTTGGTAATGAGCAATTTATAACACTTTTTGAAAAGTCAATGCTACGAACTATGAATTTTTACTCCATTTGTTCTTTCTCTCATTTATGTGGGGGAGTACATTATATATATGTATGTATGTATCTATGTATATGTGTGTATGTGTGTGTGCTTGTGCGTGTATTTGAGCTTTATATACATATAATGAAATGAAAATTGCCATATATATCAAACAGATTTTAAATTATTTAGTTCTGACACACACACGTGTGTGTGTGTGTGTGTGTTGCCGAAACTAGTCGAGTAACCGAATTTAAATAGTAAAAAAAATGATTAATAAACAAACCAGTGTGTCTGAAATTTTTATTTTTCAACACACACACACACACATATATATATAATTTTATTTTTATTATACGAGATTATAATCAAACATTTTAAAATGCTACACAAAAGCTTTCATGTTTCAATACTATCATTGCACTTCCTCAGTTGGTAACTGGTGCTAAAATGATTTTTTAGGGAATTTTAAAAACACGTCATTACCTATTTTCAAAAATGTAAAGGGGAAGTTATTAAAAAAATAACTAGAACTTGTAAATCTTTACATGAACCGTAGTTCTTACGTATACAGGAAAAATTTCAAATAATCCAAATTGTTAAACATGTTTTGTTAAACCAAGAAATGAATAAAGCTTAAACTGCCGACACAGTCTGTCTTTTATCTTGAAATTTAGTTATTATTATTTTTTTATAAAAAAACAATCTCTTAGAAAAATATGATAATAATATGTTGCTCTACTTTGTATTGAGCACTTTAAAAAGAACTTTTTGATAATTCAATGCTACGAACTGTGAATTTTAATCCATTTATTCCTTCTCTCATTTGTATTTGGGGAGTATATACTTATATAGAGGAAAGCAAGTAACGCGGTAAAAAGAAATTTGAGGGAAAATGAATAAGAAAGAAAGAGAAAAGAACAAAAGAAATGAAAAAAAATTCGAAAATGAAAGAAAGAAAGAAAGAAAGAAAAATGAAAAAAGTCAAGAATGTTGAGGAATTATACACATTGACGGATAAAGAAAGAAAGAAAACAGAAAGAAAGAATCAAATAATTTTCCTGGTAATATATATATTGATGACGATAGACAGACAGAAGAAAAGATAGGTAGATAGATAGATAGATAGATAGATATTAATAGAGTAAGATAGATAGATAGATAGATAGATAGATATTAATAGAGTAAGATAGAGATAGATAGATAGATAGATAGATAGATATATATATATATATATATATATATATATATATATATATATATATATATCGAATATATATATATATATATATATATATATATATATATATATATATATATATATATAAGGCTCGATATATATATATATATTCGAGCTTTATATATATATAAAAATATATAAAACAGATTTTAAATTATTCATTGAATATTAGCACATATACATATATATATATATATATATATATATATATATATATATATATATATATATATATATATATAACCTCCAAATATACCTTTTAAAATAATGCGAAATAACAGAGTCTGAAAATTTGAATGAAACCTTCTCTCAAGTGAGTCTAAATAATACGGAGGTAAATTTTAAACTGATAATTTAGTTTAAATTGAAATATATTACCCTTTAAGAATCATTATTGATGATAAAATTATTTAAATTGGAATAACCTCTGATAATTATCTAGGTACCCAAAAAAACAGTCACGAGTTTAATTTATGAACAAAACTCAAACGAATAGATGTCAACTTAATAATCAAAAAGAAAAAAGTTTAGGAAAATAAAAAAGATTACTAGATGTAGAATGAATTATTCTTTCAATGTACTTTCTATGAATTTTTTCTAATCGACTATTTCATAGAAAATACCCGAAACTCTAACAAACATCACATTAAATTCTTCGTAGATTTTGTAGACATTTAGATTTATATCAAACTTTAACCCCCAAATATACCCTTTAAAGTAATGCGAAATAACAGCGTCCAAGAAATTGAGTGAAACCTTCTCTCATCAGGATTGGTTTATTGTATCTTCTTCCTTTTATGTCGGCTTTCCTCTTCACCACTTAGCCATCCATATCTAAAGATAACATAAGTCAAGTGAAGCGTTTTTCTAGCCCACACCAAGTGGGGTTAGGGATAAAGAATTGAAATGGTACATCTAACTCATTCATATCTTCTCTCCCCCTCACTTCCTCACTTCGTCTTCTCTCCCACCTCACTTCGTTAATTTACATATGGTTAATACGGCCTGTCAAAAATGTTTAAATTTCTTTTCATTTTTCATTTCAACCTTTGGAAGTAAAATCTGGTGATCAGAGCTTTTTCAAACGGCTGTGGTGAAATAATTTATTACATGGTACCTTAAAGTGGTCTGTCTTTTATCCAAACATATATATATATATATATATATATATATATATATATATATATATATATATATATATATATATATATATATATGTCATGATATATTTGGTAATCCTGTATATATTTTCGAACTTTTTGTAAGTATAAATGGTGAAAGAGTTATATGTTTTCATACAAAACAAAGCAAAAAATTAAATTGTTCTGTTCTGTATCTCTTCCTTAATGCTTAACTACAAGCAAATTAGAATCAGAGTGCCGACAAAGTACCTCTTCTTCATGTCCGCCTGGTATAAAGCTTAGATCCTTACTTTTCCAGTTCTACAATTCACTGATTACACTCTAGTATTCGTAGTTTATAATTCACTGCAACATTTCACGTGTTTTAAATGGACATGAGAGGGATACAGTTGGGTGATACTCAGTGTCGTGTGAAATTCTCACAATTATTATATATATTTCCGCTTTTATTTTAACTCA
Organism: Acanthosepion pharaonis; assembly: GCA_903632075.3. NCBI lineage: Eukaryota > Metazoa > Mollusca > Cephalopoda > Sepiida > Sepiidae > Acanthosepion > Acanthosepion pharaonis. The sequence continues at coordinate 529,846 of CAHIKZ030005124.1, forward strand.
TCTCAACATCATCATAAAAAAAGTACGAACACGACATGATAAACAAATGTCAAAACGACCTGGAATTAAATACAAAATCTCCAAAAACACGCCACTGATGTATGACGTTGACGTAATGGATACTAGCAGTATAATCCGTCTTCGACGGGGCGTTTTATTAGTGGGCATTTTTTTCCGCTCAATTGGAGGAATTTAAATTTAATTCAGCCCACCACAAAATCAATATTCTTAACAAAAATTGGGTGCAGCTGAGGCATATCCACAATTTGAATGGCGGGTGGCCCTAAAAAGTGCCGGTTTTTACGTTTTCGATCTTTCAAGGAAGAAACCTCTTCCATCGACCGTCATAATAATAATATACGATAATTTTTATTTATAACATTTTTTTTATAATTTTAATAATCCTTTGCGTTAGATTTCAACTCTCTAAGTTGATTGTACGCTGATTTTTACAGATATTAAATTTTGCCTTTGATTTTTGCGTCAAGTGAAAAAATCAGTTTTTTTCGATTTTTCTCTTTGAAGGTTGTAATTTTTCCAACCAATTTAGACTCAAAACCTGCACTAAAGAATTATCTATACAAAAAAAAAAAAAATCATCAAAATCGGATGAAAACTATGGAAATGCATAAAAACATCCGAACACACACACACACACACACACACGCACACACACACACACACACACAAACACACACATGCAAACACACACATATTTTGAGAATTTTAATTATAAATGAACTTTGTTAACTACGGGGGAAAGTGAAAATCTATCCTCACTCATGTCTAAACTTATATTAAGGCCAATGTCCGGAGAATTCGTTACTTAACCTTGTATATGCTATCAAACAAATGCTAAATCTGTGAGAATTCTTCAGCCAAGTCAAATTTGAATCTATGAGAGTCATGATCGCCGAAATATGTCAAATAGATAAACAATTAAGAAATGAAAGAATGGTGCATCAAATTGAGAAGGAGACAACGTACATGATGAAATAAATACATACAATATTGTGTACCGAATATTTGATTTCAGGAAATGAAAACTTAAATCTCAAACTTATATGGAGGAAAGCAAGTAACGCGGTAAAAAGAAATTTGAGGGAAAATGAATAAGAAGGAGGGAGAAAAGAACAAAAGAAATGAAAAAGAATTCGAAAATGAAAGAAAGAAAGAAAAATGAAAAAAAAGTGGGCAAGAATGTTAAGGAATTATACACATTGACGGAAAAAGAAAGAAAACAGAAAGAAAGAATCAAGTAATTTTTCAAGTAATATATATATTGATTACAATAAACAGACAGAAGAATAGATAGATAGATAGATAGATAGATAGATAGATAGATAGATAGATATTAATAGAGTAAGATAGATAGATAGATAGATAGATATTAATAGAGTAAGATAGATAGATAGATATTAATAGAGTAAGACAGATAGATATTAATAGAGTAAGACAGATAGTAGATAGCCAGATAGATAGATATTAATAGAGTAAGACAGACAGACAGATAGATAGATAGATAGATAGATAGATAGATATTAATAGAGTAAGACAGATAGTAGATAGATGGATAGATAGATATTAATAGTGTAAGACAGATAGTAGATAGATAGATATTAATAAAGTAAGACAGATAGATAGATATTAATTGAGTAAGACAGATATATAAATAGATATTAATAGAGTAAGATAGATTGATAGATATATAGATAGATAGATAGATACGGCGAGAGATAGATTTTTCTCTTTGAAGGTTATAAGTTTTCCAGCCAATTTAAACTCAAAACTGGCACCACAGAATTATCTATCAAAAGAAAAAATATCACCAAAATCGTATTCAAACTGTAGAAACGCTTAAATAACAGCCAATCCCCCTCCCACACACATACATACACACACACACATTTTGAGAATTATAGATATAGATATGATGTGGATTTGATTAATCATGTGTTTCTGTAATTTATTATCTTGGGTTCAATCCCTGTGGTGAAACACTTGGTTAATTGGTTTGTTTTACGGCATATCAACCTCAATGCTTTATTTGATGCCCACAAGATTTTTAGGGTAGCTTCGTATGAACAGAATATATATTCTTTTGTAAGTTATCTGTTTGGAGATCAGATTTCATTGACGTATTTTTATGAAGTTGGTTTTTCTTGTGTATCATATATATATGGTTATATTTTTTATCCATAAATATATTGCTGGAATTTTTCATACTTTCATAGTGTTTTGACGCCAGATGGGCGGGTTAACTATTTGACAGTAACTGGGACCCTAAAGTTTGCTACCATCCCGTGCTAGGAACAACAGCAATTATGGTGCGATTTTACGCTCTTCAAAATCTACCGAGCAGATGCCTTGCTGCTGTGTCCAGTTGATCGGTGTATACAGGACGAGAAACACTAGTTAAGATAATATCTATAGGACATTTGATCGAAATAGTAATATTGCCTGTTTCATTATAATGGAATCTATAGTGTTAATTGAGAAAGCATTGTGCAACTGTCGATGCGAAATTTTTATAATCTTTCTTTTAAGACAATTTTCAGGAAAATAGTTTTTTTTTGTTAAATTTCAGTAGCTGTTAGCACTTTTCCCAGTATTGATGGAGGTTTCGTTCTTAACGTTTTGTTTGAAGTCTTGTGGAACGTCAACGTCATGGTTATGTCATTATTTTCTGATCCATTTACATGTGCTATCTTTTTAGCTGTTGCTGTTGTTTAATGTTTAACAGATGTGATTTCTGTTACCTTGTACCTTTTTGTTTGTAATACTTTTGCGCCAGCCGACAATGTTTGAATAAGGATTGTCTTCGCCAGGATCTACTCGACCAAAGCCACTTTTAATCACTGGTCATACAAAACAGTTGTATACAGCTGACTGTATATTTCTGAACAGGTCTCGCACATTTCAAGAAAGTCACATGAAAGTCTCGATCTGATTAGCTATTTAAGAATCTGACTCGAGATTTCAGGTTAATGTTCTGGGATTTGTAGCTAATTCCGATGTTGCATTAAAATGCCGCTAACACAGCATGGACCGAGAGTGTGAACAACGATAAGATCTTAGGTGGCAAACAAGGAGGAAGCTTATACTTATTATCAGGAAAAGGCAACTGAAGTTTCTCGGACACATAATGAGTAAAGAGGGTCTGAAGAATCTAATGTTCACGGGTCCAATAGAGAGAAAGATACACAAGGGAAAACAACGGGTGACATACCTGGCTGATTTAAGCAAGTGGATGGCAGAACGTTGTCTGGTGGAGGAAGCAGAGAGAAGGGAACTTTTTGAGAGCTGCATAGGATAGACGGAGTTGGAGAGCCATGATCGCCTATGCCCTGAAAGGACATGGCATATAAAAAGAAAGAAAGGATGAAACCTATAGTTAGACTGAATTTTTATAATGTGTTATATTCAAAATTAATAAACTCAAAATGAAGTACAAATCCATTATGCATGCTAAATCGATGAATATTTCCGCCATTTAAATAAGTCATGGCGAAGAAAGTTGTTAATCACAACTACTTAAAGCACGATGTTTCCTGACGAATTTATATTTAGTCATTCATAACCTGTATAACACTATTTGGGTCCTCAGCATCAGACATTATTGATCAAAAAACAAGAACCTGCTGAAACAAATGGATGCCCACAATTAACAATAAACAAACTGAAACGATGAACACCCAACCTAACGTTAATCAGCGAGCGATGGCCTGGCCATCCTCATCGGATGCATCCGAACAGTTCTGAAAGAAATGCACTCAGGGGATTTGTCAGTAAAGTAAAAGGATCATTACGCTGTCGTAAAATAACCCGGATGTAGATGATAAAATTGATTCTGATGGCGGACAAACGACAGAGTGATTCCAAAGAAGAAAAATATGATAAGAAAACTGGATACTTTTTTTTGCAATGATGGAAATGATTGTAAATCTTAAAATCACGTGTTTAAACAAGTGGCATATCGTGATGAAGATATGGCGCTTTTTACGAATTAATAAATAATTTTGTTAACGCAATAGGAATATCCCATGTCTGAGCACAATGCAATACGTCAAAAACAGAAACAGAAATATTTGACTGACCTAAGAGTACTCCTTGTAGATGATACAATTATTATCAAGAAAACTCATCTTGAGGAACATGAAGAATTTAGCTGATACCATCATAAAAATTATCACAAAAACTGCGCAGATGCCTAAAAGTTAAAAATAAATGTAAAACGGAGAGAAAAATTTAATCCTTTTTTTCTTAAACCAATATGGGTTGCGTTAACCATAAAAAATGACTAAACAAAAAATAATTAGCACCGAATTTTTTCACTTAGTCTATTTAAAGATTCTTACTAAAATACAAGAAAAAGAATAAAATTCTGTAGTGCTATTGATCCTGATGTGATATTTCGACTTCAGCCACTTTGCACCGCAGTTAAATTCTCTATGCCTTTTTCTATAAATATTTTTATGGTAATTGTCTGGTGAGCTGTCGTCTTTGGTACTTAGAATTTTCGAATTTAAGTGCCCTATGCCAAGGTCTCATCATTTTACATGACTATGCTAACTTTTTCTCCTCTCTGACTTCCTGTTGTGGGATATCTCTTCCGGTTTCTTCATTTTCATTCAAATTGGATCTTTATTGATTTGATCTTTACAAATGCAATGCCAATTGTTATGCTCTGTTTACTTAATTTCTGTTCTTTTATTATTCTCTCACTTTAATAGTGTTTTCTTTTTCTCAAATTCTCTCGAGTACAGTAACTCCTTGCTTTTTATTGGCTTTATGGCTTGAAATAAAATATTTAAAAAAGAAAAAAACAAGCAAAACTAAAACATCTACTCGCTTAACCTGAATCCCATTTTGTTTCGATAATGGAAATTTTGTTCTTCGTCATTATCGAAATTTATATCAAAATATTTTTTTGGCAAAAACGTCTTAGATTTTTATCCCTAAACTTATTTTACAGGCATTACTACATTTAAAATACGAGGCATTACAATCGGTCTAACATTCTTATACAGGTTTCATCTGTAAAAGTGCTGCTGATGTTGTTGTTGCTATGAACGCTACCTGATCCAAGATCATCTGCTCTGTTGATCCAATTTCAGTGCAAATATTTTCAGGTAATTGCAATGGGGAGATTCCATTAAGCTGGGTTAATCAAGGATATATGAAATAACAGAATAAATATTAATCCGGTCATTGCTCGTATAGCTTGTTAATGACGGATTAATAATGTGGTGTATTGTCACAGCATTAGTAACGTGGGATTTTTAAAATGCCACATTTAATGTATTAGTTCTTAATTTCCATGTCATATATTGTCTTAATTTTTTTCTGGTTCGATAGGATAAATGATGAGGAAAAGCAAAGGGTTTTCTTTTGAAAATATTGAAATAAAATGCAGATATTAAAAATAAATTTGTAAATTAAAAAAAAAATCAAATATAAAATATATTCTGTGTCGTTTTTTCATTCCGGTCGTGGGCGATCATGGCTTTTTTTTTTTTTAGAATTTCCTATCCTTCCCAAATATTAGGAACGTTTGTCCTTTTGTTATTGTTTTGTTGTGTTTGTAGTGCCATCCATTTACACAAGGTTGCTAAGTAGGTTACGAGCTGCTTTCGTCTGTCCTGCATGCATCAAAACTGTACTGTGTGTGTGTGTGTGTGTGTGTGTGTATGTATGTCATATCCATATATTTTGCTGATCTTAGCAATGTATGTCCTTTTGCTATAAATCTTACTGCTTGTCTTACTATCATTGTCAGTGATATTGTTAAGTAGATTATTCGGTGCTTTAACTCTCCTTTGTGCCTTCAATTTGTACGGTGAGTATCATACTCTCCAGGCCTTCATTTCTCATTATTTCTCCATGAAATGTCTACCGTTTCTTTCAAATTCTAATTTCTAATAATCCAACACGAGTAAAATAAAAAAAAAAATAGGTAGGTAGTCTAGTATTGTTGTTAGTAAAATTGGAGGATTATTCTAAGTTATCTAGCAAAAAGGCATCGGATTAGATGATTAGACGATTTCAGGCGCCTGGAACCACTTCTTAACTGCTGTTATTTCCAGATCCAACCTGATCCGGGGTGGTAGCACCTGTTAGGGTCCGAGCTATCGACAAATAGTGAAAACTAAAACAAAACACTATTTAAGCATAAGAATACAATTTTATAGAATGATCAACAAAACATTTATCTGTAGTTGTCGGCATCAAATTACGCTTAAAATATATTTACTTGAAGCCATAAAGTTGTTCAAAATATTTATATTCGTCAATTAATAAACACTAGAGTTTTATATACCACTAAACAAACTTAAGCAACCATGTGAAAGAACTTTTTCATGACATTAATCCATATAACATCCAACAATTTCACAAAGAAATCAAATTTTAACAAACAATACCTATCAAAACAAACGTAGCAACCCCCACTAGTAATTATGTTCCCACAAACATGTGTATTCACCAAAGTTGAATATAATCTATCATGTATTCTTTGTTAAAGCAAAATAACATATTTTTATTACTTTCACGCTCCCAAGAAAATTAAATTTCAGCATTAAATGACACATAAGTAGATGATATGCCTTTAAGCGTAATTTAATGGTGTACAGCTAAATGCATAGAATAATATTATGTTTTTGGAGAAGACGATTTTTTGCGAGGCGCTATTCATAACGAATAAAATTTAAGTCTATACTCATTCAAAATAGTTTGATATAAGTCTGACTGTTATTTATCTTACTGGAAAAAGTTTCAAAGTCGTCATATTAATGGAAATGATCCGAAAGATTGATGAGTATTTTAGAGTTCAATGTGATATTTTTGACTTGATTTAAAAGGGGACATTCAACTACTATCAAGACCTACTGGAAAAAAAAATTCCTCCTGTTATTTTGAAGTAGAAATCAATAGCAACGCTAAACAACAACAAAAAAAAAAAAAACTAAATGTCCTTTCAAAAGAAAAACGTTCCTCCTGACAAGAATCAAGACTTTATACCGTTTTCCATCAAGCAAAACACTTCCATAGCTGACGTTTACACTACCAATCAGACTACTGTGAATTATTAGGATGTATTAAATTACCCCTTAAGACATTTCAAAATCTATATTTGCAAGGTTCATTTTCGCATCTTAATAGTCAATGTATATATATATATATATATATATATATAGATATAATAGATAGATATAGATAGATAAACCTAGTGAGCCAGACAAACCTACCCAGGTTTGATGCAGATATAAGGAAAACCCAGACAACCCTTGTGCAATTGAAGTAGATTTATCTGTAACCATGGAAACGTGATTTTAGCTCTGTCTTTAAATCCCAGTAATTTTAAAAGTTACTCCAAAATTCGCTTGAGGATGAAATGGAACTAATGTCTTTAATTTAATTGCAAAATTAAATTCGTGGCTTTTAGCTTCTATTTTTGAAACATGATTAGAACTGTGTAGCGGAAAGAAACATATTTTAAATCAATTAATTTATAATATTAATGCTCTGTAAATTTACATCGAGCACTATTTTTAAAAAAAAATTTACCTATAAGAACACCGGATTATTTATCTTACTGTTCTTTCTTTTTATTTACACACACACACACACACACATATATATATATATATATATATATATATATATATATATATATATATATATATATATATGGGCGTGTACGTATATGAATAAAGAAAACAGGAAAAGTTTTTTTTTTCTTAGCTGACGTTTTTCTCCTCTGAAGGTCTATTATCAAGGCAAATGTGAGGATTTTATCTTGTGACAGGTATTTTTTTTTATACCAGCGCAAAAATGTTATTGGTTTAAAAAAAAAAAAAAAAAAGATATGGGAGGTTTTATGAATATTAATCAGTTTAGTGCCGGCTAAGATATGTTTTCCATTTGTCTTTATTGAAATTGTGATTTTACAGAAATTCTTTATTTCAGTGCATTTTAACGGAGTAACAGGTTTCCGTTTATTTATCTGAATGACGAAAACCACAATTACACGGATTTACGGATAGAGCATGCTTAACATATAAATTATTTCATGTGACAGATTCAGTGACACACTAAATTAATTTCTTTGCTAATCTTCATTAAATTTCGTGAATGTATTAAATTGATCAACGCCGATGTGACATTTTGACAGACAAATCAGGATACCTGTCTCTGTATAAATAAGGCACAGTTATGAAAAAAAATTCACATAAAAGTAACATATAATTGATGCCATAACCAAAATACACCAGATGCAATACTTTTACATTTTGATGTTTTTGAGAAATGTCCATACGTTCAATGATACATGTATATATATGGATGTATTGAAGAGATACGCAGTGATTGTTTTGGTTTGAGATTAATTAAAATAAAATGAAATTTGATTGCCCTAATAGACTTGCAATACAAATTCATGGCCAGAATACGAAAATTAAATATTTAAAAGAATAATGGATTTTAACTTTAGGCCCAAACAATCTAGGATATATATATATATATATATATATATATATATATATATATATATATATATATATATATATATATATATATATATATATTCCGGCCGAGATGTCCAAGATATTTCATAGAAAATATGCGTCCTCCGACCGGAATATCGGCTATATGATCTTGCACATCATGTAGACGATACCTAGAGTCTAAACAAGCTCAAATTTACGTCGTTAACGGCATTTAGGCATCAATTCGTTCCTCTAGTTTAAGAGTATCTTTTGACTTTCAAATTTGATGATTCTAATTTCGATTTTGAAAGTCAAAAGATAGACCGTTTCTTTTTTTTTCTTCTCATCTTTGAGTTCATCTATAGGATTATCCTTGATATCTTGTACATATGGGCATTAAATCTCCAGCAAACGGGTTAAGATATTGTTATCCACCCCTTTTTCATACAAGTGGACTCTACTAGTGTGTACTTGGACGGCTGCTGTTAAATACCCAGAGTCAGTCAGAGTAGACAGAGATTGAGATTGTGATTGAGTTGGAGGTAGAGTAATAGTGTGAGGTAACCGCTTGTAGAAGTCACAGTTACATGCACGTAGATTCTAAGGAAGTCCTACTTCGAGACTGGATTTACCAGACTGTATATATATATATATATTATTATTTCTACTAACCACGTTTCTGGATCTACTAACCGTATTACCAATTGTATTATTGTGTAAATACATTAATTTGTTATATTTCATTCCTGCGTTTGTCATTCATTGGAGACTGAATTTCATCTCGGAATCCACAACAGATATGATAATAAACAAATAAATAATCTTGGAGTTAATTAAATATCGTATAATAACACTTTTTCGGAAAATGAAATGAGTTCTTAAATTTGAATGTATATGCGTATATATTTGTGTGCTGGGGTATATATGGGTGTACGTATGTATGTATGTATGTTCCTGTATGTGTAGTTATGCGTGTGGAGAAACACACACACGCATATATATATATATATATATATATATATATATATATATATATATATATATCGGACTATTGTCCTCATTTTGTCGCCATATTTATCACAACGTTTCGGCCGTTGTATGCCCCGGTCTTCTTCAGGTGGTTGGAATGTCGAACCGAACCCTTTATTTCGCTCACTGGCGTAGACTGTGGCAGTTCCACGTGCCATGTTTGATGGATGTCATTTATCAGTTTTCTCCTGTTAATTTCCAACTCACACTCTTTGGGTCCTGTCACTGGATTTAACCAACGCCTTTATCCACTGTGCCATGTGTCTTTAAGGATATATATATATATATATATATATATATATATGTGTGTGTGTGTGTGTGTGTGTGTGTGCGTGTGTGTGTGTGTGAAAAAATATATATAAAATAGGAGAGAACTCGTTAGGTTTCAAATAATTATATTGAAGTTTTCGGCCCTTGTTTTTGAAACATTAGAACTCTTATGTAGCGATGGAATCATATTTTTAAATAATATATATATATATATATATATATATATATATATATATATAACATAACTGACCCCATTTTATCATCCTTCGAAAACGTTTCTTTCTGACATAGGGTATTTGTAGATGCATGTCGGTTAGTATATATATGTATGCGCTTGGATGTAAAGATCTAAGCGTATGTAAGCATAGATGGCTATGTGAGAAGATATATTCTAAACGTGGACGAACGCATGGGTAGGCATATGTATCCAAATTCCCTCCAAATCTTTGAAAACATCCCAAATTGGGATCTGTTATATGGACGCGTTTAATACGCTAATAATTCTGAATTATATCTCTTACATCTCACTAAAGTTACCTCCTGATTGTTTTTTCACGTTTTCTTTAATTTCCGTGGATTCCTGTTGAATGAAACCTTGGCCGTGTGACCATTAAGATGTAGGTCAGCTCATCGGTTTCCCCTTCTCTCACCTACCCAGGCCATACTACCTCCATAATATAATTGCTGTAATGGTGCCTTCATCTGTCATATCTTCCACCATATCCCTTTTAACATTCTCCCTCTCTACCCCACCCAACTAGCCAGTATCCCACTACAAACTAAAATCTTAAACAGTTTGAAAAATCCAGCTAATTTTAAAATTAAAATTCGTACGTGAAAATGGTCATTAACTAAAGGTATCTTAATTACAATTGTAAAGAAAATTTTGCTCTGTTTAATGAAATTAAAGTCTAAGTAAACTCTCCTGAGTCAGTTTTATTTCAAATTCTATGTTTTATTAATAGGACTCCCCTGGATTATACAAACGGATTACTATCACTATATATACATACATACATCCTTCCTCTTGGAAATTTTTTTTTCTGAAAATATACATGTATGGAAATTTTTTTTAGATATATTTTTCATATGTATGTATATTTTCCACTAATATTATCTATATATATATATATGTATATATATATATATGAAGAAAAATATATGGAAAAAACAAACAAAAATCCTAATATGCAATTATGCTGTTTTAATATTAATATAATGTCAACGTCGGACGTTTCGGTCTAATAGACCATCTTCAGGACATATTCATAAAACATAATTAACATAGACCATATTCAATTCAACATGAAAAAGACGATGGACATAAAAGCAAGACCAATCCAAACAGATAACTGAAATCTTTTATAAGATCATAGTTCCGTTTAAATATGATCACGTCGTCGTCACCTGGGCGATGTTGTGAAAACGTATTCCTATATATATATAATGGAAAAGTGCTCGAATGACAATTCAAAGAAATCGAACATGTAGAGTTTATAAAATTATGAATCAACCCCTCACGTTACCACGGTTTCGGCTATTGAGGTTTCGTCAGGATCTAGAGGCCAATTCTGACATTCTCTTCTCTATATATATATATATATATATATATATATATATATATATATATATATTGCATTGAATAAAAAATCAAATGTTACCTCATTTAAATAGTTTTTTAAACCCACAAGACTTGCTTTTAGGCATTGTCAATATATGATTTAAATAAATTTGCATATCTTCTAACTGGCAATTTATATATATATATATATATATACAGGATGTATTCTTTATAAAAATTTTAATTAAAAGTTACAGACAAGCTCTGTCTGTTTATTTTTTTATTATATTTTTCCAATTATTGGTTAAGGTGTGTATTGTGCTCGAAGTTTTGGATAATCTCTCCAGAGTTCATATTTTGTTATTTTTGTTCAAGTAATTTCGACTTTCGCAGTCATAATCAAGAATCGATATGTTGTTTGTGTGTTAATTAGATTTCCTTTGTCTGCATCCTGTTTTACTTTGAGATGCTGGACGTTTGAAATTGTCTAACCGCACAGCATGTTTAACGGCTATTGGAGACGAGGTCGCACAAAAAGGTTACGATTTATTTTTTAATTAGTTTAGTTTAAATTTTTATTTATTTTTATTTACATTTATTATCATTATTATCATTATTATTATTATTATTATTATTATTATTATTATTATTATTATTATTAATAAATATTTGCATATATTAATTATATGTATTTTAAAATACCTTCTCCCTAATGGAAATGATATATTATTTAATGTGCACTATTTATTTTTTTAATAATAATAGCTTCTAGAATTGTGAGTTTTTTTCTTTTATTCTGTGTTGTCCTGTATTCTGGTGCTTATTTATTTATAAATTTAACAATATTTTTTATATGTCAGAAATCTTTTGATATATGTTATGGAAGATAAATTCCGTTACTTGAAGTGCTTTGACTCATACCTTTTGTTTTCTTATGGTGTCAGTATGCGCGCATGCGTGTATGTTTAGTGGACATTTTTTGTCTTTGTCTGGTAGTGCTCCTGTATTCAATTCCTGAAGATGGTAGTAGGAAAAGGACGGGAAAGTTTGTTTCTTTATGTGTGTATCCTGTATGTTGGTCTTAATGGAGTTGGTGGTGCCGATATGTTTGCTGACGCTTAGTTAGCTGTACATTATTAGTGTTGGGATAAACTATATGGTTGAGAAAAAAAGAACACGTATATCGGGAAATTTAGAGATATGTCGGTGTGTGTATCTTTTATTCTTCATGAAAAATCCGGAGCGTACAACAGCCATTTACTTGATGAATTACATACAAGCTTATCTCTATACTATCGCTGTTAGAACGGGAAATGTTCAGAAGAGCTTTATTTTTGAGTTCAACTATTTCAGAAGTTTATAGATAGCATATGCCTTGCCACTTCCACAGAGTCGAAATAGCCTAATTCTGCATGCTTTCCAGAGGTTAGAAGAAAGTTCTGTGTACATATCTTTCTCAAGATCTGCCATATTATCTTCTCCTTAATCCTTCTATTTTAACTTTGTTGAAGTCAAAGGTCAATAGTTATCTCGCTTTCTTATCACCATAATCGTCAATTCTTACCACTTTCGCTTCCAGTCGTATCATGCACCCCAAACATCATTCAATTGTTCAGCTCTATTCCTCTGTATTGTGTAGCCTTCGAGACTTGTACTGAGTTGAAACCAGTAAAACATATGCCGAGATTTCAATCCCTAGATCAGGAAGTGCAGGAATATTTATAATCTGATCAACTGGGTGAAACGGAGCGACCAGTGAAAGGGGATGGAGAATTAGCTGATAAGTCATATAAACATTGAAGATGGAATGAAGTCAATTTATATTTTTCACTTCAAATTTCTGGGAAGGACGATGAAAGACCCCAGCAGAAGGCCAGAGAATGGTACTAACGAAACATTGCGAATATATAACCTTTAATATGAGCAGATTAATCTAAATACCACACAATAATATTAATTAAACCGAATGAGATTGTTCTATTAAGTGCTGATATGTATTTTGACATTCGATGATAGATATTTCGATCTGAGATACAATGAGATCCAGCATCTGTCTATATTTCTGAGATGAGTTATTATTATGGCACCATTTACGAGGCAGAAAAGGAAAAGAAAGAAAAGAAGGCAGAAAGAAAGGTGAGACGAATCGTCTGTGATAAGTAGAACACACACACGGCTAAGAGACAATGAATATATTGATAAGTAACAAATGGCGAAAGGGTGTCATTACAATGACAGGGAAATTCTGAGTAAAAAGAAAGGGAAAGAAAGAAAGAATCAGATGTGTTTTGATAACGGCTGTGTTATCTAGGGGTACGTAAACAAACTGCTGGTCGACTGGCCAAAGAAAAATTCAAATGTAAATGTTATTTCGATAAGTGACAAAACACAGGTGTAACTACAGGGCTTGGATAGATATGGAAAAATGAATCGCGACACACACGAAGTAACCACACTGACCGATTTTCTTGCCGCAGAACATCTTTATGCCTGCGATAATAAAATTATGTTATCAAGAAATGTTCTTTTTTTGAGGCCGTGTTAAGAAGACCACCCATTCTGATAATTAGCGATAAAAATACCTGACGAAAACCACGTGTAGAACAACAGTTATATTGTCCCGTTTGCGGCTAGGGAAATGATAACGGCGATTAAGAGGAAGAAAGGGAAAAGAAGGGATAATTTTTTTTTAGTTAAACAAGATATTTTTTTCTTCCTGAAACAAAGCCGCGGATTCGTCCACGCCCGACTAAGACATCATTGGTCAAGTAGTGATCACGTGACGCACGAAGGAGGCTGTCGACGCCTCATCCAGAGTATACGTATGAGAAGCTGCTACGAAGAAGTGGGGAGGGCAGTTCACGCCCTCTCAAGTATGGTGAGAAGGTGGGAGTGGGGAAAGGTTCCCAAAAATGGAAAAGAGTGGAAAATCCCTAACCAGAAATAAAATAGGTGGATATGTATTTAGAATTATCGAGGAACCCCTGACGCCGACAGACCCACTCCGGTTTTGGTCGGCGTCCATAAAAGCGAAGCCCCTACGAGCTGAAATCAGTTTTCAGAGTTGAGTTCCCGAGTTCCAGGAATGCAGTTCCCAGAGTCAGTCTCCAGTTGAAACCGCCTCGCAGATAGCTGACCAACATTCACGCAAATTCCGGACTCCTCTTCAACCCAAGAACAATTATTTTGAAGAGCGACTTAGATCCAGACCACCGAAATAAGTTTTTTTTTCAACTTTCGTCCAAAGACACATCGAAACACCAATTTCTTAGAGAGCAAACAACTTGAAGCGTTAAAACTTGCCTAACGGAAAACGACGTGTCACAATCCACAGAACGGGTCGGGAGATAGATGCAGTCCTATGTATCGAACAACTAGACATAAAGTTTGTTACCTTTTTCTTTGATACTTTGAACTTTTTGAGTTTTCATTTTATTTTCTTTTATGCATATCTGTGTCGTATCACCCCCGTTGAACTCAGTTTGCATTACGGCCCCGACTACTGATTGATCTCGTCTGCCTAATATCAATTCACAACGTGGGTAGGCGGACTGGAGATCAATCCAGTTACCTTGGTAACAAGGCGTTGGAAGCGAGTTGGGAACGACGAGGCTGATATCAAATCTAACCAGATTCCCACCCGAATCACCAAAAGGTTAGAACGTCACATTTGGGTGCCTCGACCGATACCAAGCCAGTTGGTCGTCACAGGACCATACAACACGACTGACGCGACAGGCGGACGTCACGTTTGGAGCAACGCCACCCGAACGGAGCAGCGAGGAGTGAACAGCTGGCGCCGCGGCGAGGACGTCACAATTGGTACTGTTTGGGGACGACACAACTGGTGCCGTGGTAGAACAGGATAGGACGTCACAGTTGGCGCTGCGACCAGGGGATGACGTCACATTATGTAGACTATTTACATTATTCTGACTATTTTTCCTCATCTTTGTTGACATATTTATCACAACGTTTCAGCCGTTGTACGCTCCAGCATTCTTCTTGAAAATCCGGAGCGTACAACGTCCGAAACGTTGTGATAAATATGGCAACAAAGATGAGGACTAATATAAATGAGATCCAAATATTTCTCTTCATGTCTACGATTTCAGAAATCTGAAGACTACTCAGTTGACAACCCTGTGAATTTTAATTTGAACGAAGAAATATTTTGTTGTAAACTATAAAATTTTGTTTTGCATTTCCGGAGAATCAAATACAAACAAATAAACTTCTCTCCATTAATCATCTTCGAGATCTACTCTCTGTCTTCTATGGCTGATGCTAACCTCCAGAAAAGGGATTCGTTGCGCCTTATTGGTCTCACGTTCTTTACTGATGTGGAATTGAAAAGACTATATTGAATTCCAATTGCTAGGTCACCTGCTAAGAAAGTCGGTTCACTGTGTTGAGCCATACAATATTTCTCTCACCATAATCTATCTTACATATCTATAGGTCTACCATTCTTCCAGGCTTAGCATATTGCTGCCACATATAGTTAGGTTTCTCTATTATATACCTTGGGCTCGTTAATAAGATCCAAAGAGGAATCATCAATATTATTGGTCCTGATCTGGTGGCAGGGCTCCACTCACTTTCCCACCATAGTAACGTTGCCTCTCTATGTCTTTTATATAAATACTTTCATAGTAATTGATCGGATGAGCTCTTCGCTATCGTACCTAGAGTTTTTGTATGTAAGCGTGACATTACCGTCGAGATCTCATCAATTTACAGTTAGGCTGGCTAGATGTACAGATAAGTTCTAGTTTAACAGTTTCCTTTTCTCACACTTCTCTCTTGTGGAGCTCCCTTCAGCCATCTTTTATTTGAAAAAAATCAAATGCAATATCAATCTACTGTCTTCCTGATTACTCTCTTCACTTTCTGTTCCTCATTATTGTTTTGTTTTTTTTTTCTAATTCGTCCACACCCTGTAATACCTTTTATTTTGCTAGCATAACTGCTTTGCTTGGGGGTAATATCTATAAAAAAATGTGTATATATCTACCTTTTACAGTAGGAATAAAATATATTATTTATTTATATATTCGTGTAATTTTCACTATGAATACTGATTACAACTCAGCTTTTGGCAGAAGTAATTAGAGTTCATGATATTGCAAAATTGGCTTTTAATTGCAGAATTTGATATGAGAAACACTTTCCGTGGATAATGAAAGAGAATTATCCAACCCTTCCCAAAACAAAATGGCCGAATTTAAAAATCTCCTTCATAAATTTTCTATCATAAAACATATATCACAATTAATCTACAGTTCATAGCAAATTACTAATTGATATAATCGAACGCTTCTATTCGATATGTGAAAATAAAAGCCAACATTTCAATATATCAAATTTTGGTTGCATTCGTGCATAATGCAAGAAAACAGGAGAATAATTTGATATTCTTTTTTAGCAGCAACAGCAGCGGCGGTGGCGGTGTCTTCTGATTGTTCTTGAACGATACAGAACGGTGCATTAAGTATAATTTTCTCGGTAGAATGTAATTATTTCTTGAGTCTTGCTATCGTTAACATCAATCAGCTTCATTTGACTCCTATCAGTATGTCTATTGTCTGGATGGATTGAGTGAGATGTCATCTTTACATGATCTGCTTCGGGCCATTGTTGTTAATCAGTGCTTCATCGAGTCTTTACGCACAAAAAGGTGTGTAGATATATGTATATATCTCTCGGCATATCTACGCATTTGCAATCTCTCTCTTTTCACTATATATATATATATATATATATATATATATATATATATATATATATATATATATGTGTGTGTGTGTGTGTGTGTGTGTGTGTGTGTGTGTGTGTGTGTGCGTGTGTGTGTGTGTGTATATATGTGATCGTGTGTGTGTGTGTGCACGTTGAATCAACTTCCCTTTGGCCATTTCAAATGATCAGTCTCGTATGTGTTATTTATTTTGTTTATCAGTTATTCATAATTTACGCAGTGTTCTACCAGTAACAAGTGGTGTGGGACTATTTATCTATCTCTCTTTATGTCAATACCGCCATCTTCTCTCTCTCTCTCTTTCACACACACACACACACACACACACACACACACACACACACACACACACACACACATATATATATATATATATATATATATATATATATATATATATAAAAGCCTAGAGAGCCAGAAAAGCTACAAGGGTTCACGTAAGCAGATCGTTAGGGAAGGCTGGCTCCCTGATGATCCGCTTAGGTGAAACTTTGGTAGGTATGTCTGGCTCTCTAGGTTTAATTAGGTCTGCTCTACTCACTGTATTGAGCACTTTAGTTAGTTGTTTTGCGTAATCGTATCGTTTTTCTTTTCTTTGGGCTTTGGACTTGCATGCTAGACGATTATTTTCGGCTAACGTTCTTGTTTTTTTCTTTTTATATACCTAATTTCTCTTTGGTATTGTTTTGATTATCTGCAAATCAAGACATCGAAGATATTCGAAGGAGTATAATGTTTTATACTTATAACATTACTACTAATACTACAAATATATAAATATATATATATTATATATATATATATATATATATATATATATATATGAACATTTCTTAGAGTTAAAATGTAGAAAAGACAATATTTATAAATATAAATGACAACAGGAAAACTGTAATTGTTGCCGACGCGTTTCGTCAAATTCCATTGGTCGAAATGCGTCGGCATCTGTTCCATTTTCTATTGTCTATATATATATATATATATATATATATATATATATATATATATATATATATATATATGCTTCTTTTAAGCATTTAGCGCACGTTTAAGTGGTTTGGTTATCATCCTATATATCTCAAGATTCTTGCCAAAGAATGGTCACTAATTGTAACGGTCCTGACATGGAATCTCGACTTCAGTCACTTTTTCCTTTTTTTTTCTGTAATTATTAGCATAGCAATTGTTCTAATGAAATGTCCACGTTCGTATATCGACCACATGAATTTAAGAATAGTCCTAGATTGGTAGGTAGGTCTCATTAACTTTACTATTGAAAATGCTTGATACAAACCGTAAGACATATTCTGATAGTTACTTTTCTCGCACTTCTCGCCTGTAGGAATCGCATCCTTTTTCTTTTGTCTTTGCTACCAATGATCTTCAAAATTTGACGTTCAACAACAATTGCCATTTTCTGTCGTCCTGACCTCTGTTCTATGCTCTTTTCACAAAAGTTTTCTCGTTTTCTTTCACTCTTATCATCTTGTTTCTTAGTGACATTATTACCTTGCTTGAGGTGATTAAAATGATTAAAAACAAAAGCAATTGCTCGAATTTTTTGCGAAGAAATGATTTTGGTTTAAAAAGTTTGTGACGCATATTGCTAACTTGTTTAAATAAATTATAGATTTTGAACAGTTAAAATGTGATTTTCTTTTACTCCTCAGAAGTATGCACCTTTATGTTTATTCAAAAAGGAGAAAAAAATGGTGGGCAAACTGTACTATTTGAAGTGGTTTTATCTACCTTGAGAATCCAAAATAAAAATCTTGGCTTCGAAAACGTAATATTGACGCCTTTGAGAAATATCCTAGCTACAAGGTAAACGACAATGCTGCTGCTTCATTGATCACTCAGCTTCCGCGAGACGACTGTATTCTTACGCTAGAATAGAGTTTCAGCAAAGTCCTTTCCATCAATGTTTGGGTGATGATTATCAGAAAGCAAAGACGATCTTGTCTTACTCAATTTGTACCATCTATATTTAAGCAAGGTTTTATTATAAACTAGTTTACAAGCAACTCTTCGGTTGGATTTTAGCGGAAGTCTTTCACCTTCAGCGTCCTATGTACGTAAAACTATAATTTAAATAATAAATAAAACTATTTTGTCATTATTCAACATCTGATTTCGGCATAATCTTTCTTCGCATACGCAACATATCTCCGTAGTTTTTTAGCATTTGTTTTGCGCGCAATATTTATTTTCTTTTAATGTCACCATTTTTTATGATCCCTTCACATAGAGTCACTATTAGAAGACACTTGGGGAACCCGGACTATGGAATATTTGGAATACGTCGCAGTACGCATGCTAGAAAAAAAATACCCCGCTAAAAATTTAAATTACGGTATAATTAGACGATACCAATTGCAAATAGCAACGAAAAGCGAAGTTAAATCTTTAATAAAGACTTTTAATCTTTTACTTTGCTAGATATTTAAATTTAACCTTTAAATGAGTTATTTATTTAATTTTAGTCGCCTGTAACTACATTAGTTGCTACCTGTTACTTCAGGTTGTTTATGATCCACCCTGATCGAAAAACAGACGGACACACATACACTACGCATTATTTATATAGATTTTCCTTAGGAAAAACTTCTTACGACTTAACTATCATGTAATGAACATGATTATGGCCATTATGATGTTCTTAGTGAAAAAAGGAATATAATTCTTATATTCTTAAAAATACTGTTGACAAAATAAAATTTTAACACATGCATCGCGGCGAACATTACAGGACATCTCTTTCTTTTTCAGTTGCTTTTTGATATTAAATATTTTCTTGTTAAGACCGAAATAATAGCAAGCGACTTAAGATACAATTTCGAGTCATGAAAGCCTAATCATATCAATTGAAATTTGATAGAATTCAAGAAAGAATGTTCATGTGACTAGAATGACTGTAAAATCCAAAACCACAAACAAAATATGGGATGAAAACAAATCTACAGCCATTACAGGAAACATTGAAAGAGTTACAGACGGAAGGGTATGGAAAAAAAAGTTTATCAGTGACAGCAGCAACTGCAGCACTAGCAGCAGCAGCAGCAGAAGAAGAACAACAACAACAGCAACAATCACAACAACAGCAATTTCTCTTCCACGAGTAAATTCGTTTCGAAACAGAAACAAATAACATTATCGATAATGATTATGATCTTAAATTAAACGTCTGTAGAAAACCCAACAACAAACATAATTTAAAATATAACAATTCCACCCCAAGCAAGGCGGTAAATCTGTTAAGCGGCAAGGAGTTACAGAGTGTGAAAGAATATCGGGAAAGAAAATAAAAGAACAGGAATTAAGAAGACAAGATAACGATTGACATTATATTTTTAAAAAAAAAGCCGAAAGAAAGTTCCACAATCGAGAAGTGCGAGAGAAGAAATCGTTAGCATTGAACTTACTGTTACATGTAGCTATTTTAACTGCCAAATGTTGAGACCTAACCGCTATTCTGCGGTTCCATTCGTAATGTCTAAGTTACAAATAGGAAAATCATATTTATTTTGAAAAAAAATACAAAAAATGTGGCACAAGGTCAAAGAGGGTGTAAATGGAAGTCTGGGCTTCAATATGTCTTATCTTAAACCTGACCCAGAATTACCACAGCATTCATTACACCAAAACAAACACATTCTAACTTACCATTATTACTGCAGCTATCATAATATCTCAAAGTCTATGAAGTCCTAAATAATCCCCATATGTACAATTTGTTTGTTCCAGAGGATGGAATAAAAAATAAAAACTTTTCAAAATGAAACCCAATGAATATTTACAATTATTAACTTGTTTTTATCATGAAGCATTTCAACTAATTTTATGAGAGCAGAGGCATTTTATTACCATGATCTTTACTTACATTATTTCAGATAATTGTGCACTAAATGAGTGTTGGGGAAAGCAAGCGTCTAAGGGCGTGTGATATAATAAACGCACTTGATCACCCACAGAAGATTTCAAGCATAGTTGGAGTATCCCAACAGTCAGTTTCTAATGTGAAGAAAAAAATGGATGTGAGATAAACTTTTCTGAGAATGCCTGGAAGTGGCGGAATCAACAAAAACGTAATAATGATATCCTCAAAACTCTCAAATCCAAAATCTCAAAAGACCTAACGAAATTCGTGTGGAAATTATCAACTGAATTTAAGGTGGATGCTAAGAGTATCAAAACAGCAGTGAAAGATGACTTAAAACTGCATATAAACGCCAAGATATTTGCTGGCACGACCTGTTTTGAATAGCAGGAATGACAGATATATTGCACACTCAAATCACATGTCAAGGTCATTTTTAGACAGAAGCATTCAGCTCAAGTTATGCTCTATGTGATTGTGGACTCCGATGGGAAAAATGGTCATCAAATTGAACAAACCTGGTTAAAAAGTTAATGCTGATGCCTATTACAAGACTTTGAGATACAATGTGATACAATGACTCAAAGCCAACTACCCGTATGGAAACTATGTATGGACTCAAGATAGTGCTCCCGTTCATATAGCCAAAAAAGTAGAGAATTTCAACAAATCCAAATTTGTTGATTTTTCATTACATTTCTGGCCCACTTCCGGCCCAGATCCCAACCTTCTAGATTATGCGTTTTAGAACATTCTACTAGAACCGTTCATCGAAACGTTTACTAACTTACGGCTACCATCAGAGAAGAGTGGTTTTATGGAGAAGATTTGTAGAAGTCTCAGGATGCGTGTAGAAGTCTCAGGGTGCGTGTAGAAGTCTCAGGGTGCGTGTAGAAGCAGTAACTGAGAAACAAGGAGTACATATCGAATAAAATGTTTCTTTCGTTTTCTATTTGCATGTCGAAACAATTCGCATTCTTTAAATAAACTAATTAATCAACTATAAGACTTTTATTTCAATTCCACAATTATGCAAGTTTTGCCTCTTCATCCGGTACTCGTAAAAATACAATATGAATATAGAATTCAGTTTTAAAGGAGTCAATTTTAATTAATAAAAATATATTCTATTTATGGGAAAACAGATTGAAAGTGCGTTCATTACGGTTGTTTTCGGGTAAATTTAAGTTCAGCATCATACAATATATTTCTTTTAACTCTTGCTGTTACAATGTAGTGTATTAAAACAATAGTGATAAAACTTTTAAAAAACAATAACAAAAACATTACAAAATGAGAGAAAGCTGACTCAAGTGATTTAGGTTATAGTTCAAGAGGCGTCAAACTCCAAAAACAGAAGAATATGAAGCTGAATCTAGTCTTTAACGTATGTTTGCGTTTATTTATTTAAATTTGAAACCGAAACTTTCTTTCATTTTCCTCCAACGTTATTACTCAACAAATGTCCTATTCTAAGGTGAGCGAGGTAATTGGATTTTTTTCTATTTTCTCATTAAAGTAACTGCTATTATTTTGACGCAAGGATTTGTCTACTTTCTAAGAAAATTATACAAAACAAATGAATAAATGAAAATATAATAAGTACTAATGATTATGCAAATAAACAATCTAGATGTCATGCCCATAAATGGCCTTAAACAAAAGGACTTTATTCCCCCAAGAGATTATATATATAGAACGCCAAGGCACATAGAGGCGGTATAAAGGTTGTCTTGTTAGAACAAATACGACTGAGTAGTGAGTTCGATCCTTCCTGGGTGTCCCATACTTTCGGCCTTGTGCAACATATAAGCTACGTTTGGAAAATCACTATATTTAGAACGCCATAATTAAATATTATCCGTGATGAGGCGATCATGTCTCCAATTCGGTAGAAGATTTTACATCAGGTTACCATTTTTTTTCTGCAATAAACTGGTTGCAAGTCGAGGCTGGAGAAACCGGTCTGTCCTGCTATGCAACACATAGCTGGGAGGAAAAGTGATGGGTTCACACATTTTCCAAGGGCATTTCTGCCTAAGCGAACGTAACGAATGTAAGGAACTCGACTAGATTTCATTCCCAGCCGATATGCAATACCCCACAACGAAACAGTAATGGACCTTAAACGGAAAAGGAGATGGCACTGGCAGTCACGAAGAAGTTTTGTATCCCTGTGTCCCCATAAGCACACGATCTCTCTCTCTCTCTATATATATATATATATATATATATATATATATATATATATATATATATATATATAAAAAAGAAAAAACAGACCACTTTAACGTACCATTGTAATCATTTATTTCACCAGTCATTTTTAAAGAACGACGGATCATCAGATAGCACTTCAAATATATATATATATATATATATATATATATATATATATATATATATATATATATATATATATATATATATATATTCGCGTGTGCATATTATGCACACGCCAGCCTCTCTCATTGGCTCAGTGTAACGTATTTAGTTCGGCGAGAATATATTAAAAAAATGCGTATTTCTTAAAGGACAGTTCCCGACACTGCCTGATAATTCTGTGCAAGCCTGCGCGTATGCGTTTGTGTGGCTGTGTACTTGTACTTGTGTGCATGTGTATGTGTAAAATTTCAGATATAAATTAAAAACATATTCGTAAAAAGACAATGTACATAAAGACGAAAGGTAACTTTTCTTAACCGACGCCTTTCGTCCTCTGCGCGAATATTTAAAAGTGTATCTATTGTCTATGTCCGGCCTCTAGTGCATCTAGAAAATCCCTGATGCAAAAACCTACTCCAGAACATTTGTGTTCGAGCAATACCCAGAAAACCTACTCTGCTGAGCAAACCTTATTTACAGTTTCTGAGCGAGCGAGAGCGTTATATTCACGTAACTTCGCGTAACTTTGTGTCACTTCACGGAAAGTCTCTTACTCTTTACTCTTAAAACACTCCCACCGTAATGTTGACTGGTTGGGTTTGTAGTAATTATCGATGGATTTTGTAGAAAAAATTCACTGCTTGTGTTCGTTTTCCAGTCATGTTTTTTGCATGATTAATTTCGAAAGCATCCTTTACAAAATGCCTGAAAGAAAACTAAAAATGTCAACGAAAAAAGAAAGTAATCTTTCAAAAAACCTTGACGAAAAAGCTATTAAACTTTCACAAACCTTGATGAATTTTACGACGCTGTGTATTTTATAGGCAATCCTATTTTCTCGATTTCTTTTACTACTGTGTTTAAGAATTATTGCTTTTTTTCCAGCTGCGTCTGCTACGAACCGGCTCTCGTCTGCTTATCTTATGTTGTTATTACAGATATTAAAGCCTGGTGGACTTCTAGTTCTCACAAGAACATCACGCTGCGTAGGTTAAATAAAGTGAGAAAGTGCCTTATTACACTTTCTCTTTTTTTTGTAGGTGTTCAATTCATATTCTCTGTACATGCAGGTGGTTTTGTTCGGGGTAAATGTAACGTAAGTCACCAAATGTATATATTTTGCCGATGCTTTTCAAATGTTGTTTGTCTGAATTACGAAACTATTGCCTTTTTGTATTTATATTTCTCGCTTTGACAACATGTTGACTATTAATATAGAATTTCCTGTACCAAATGCATATCAACAGAAGGACTCTCCTCTCTGGACGTTTGGACAACCATTCTATATGTTCATTCTTTCACAGCCCTTTTATGAAACGGGTTACATTAAAAATGAAAACAGATTTCATTTACGAAATGCTTACGGCTATAACACGTTAAAGTATAAAGCACCGGTTTCCCGTACGATCACGTAAGTTTAAGCAACGTCACTACTGATCGGTACTTACAAGGGTAAACGCATAGTTACGGAAGTGTGAATTATGTAATGGTTAACGGTTCGGAACTGAAAGCGGAGTTCCAGTTCCAGTCGAGTTCGTTATATTTAGCCAAGCGTGAAAATACTCTTTGATAAAGTATGAATTCCCCCTCTTCTGCAACCCACTAGGTATGAATTAATTAGGATGAGTTGAATCAGAAAATAATTATTATCTTCCAAACAAAATTCTTACAATCTAAAAATATCTTCTGGCTTTAAATAACATGCATAAAAATTGATAAAGAAATGAACCAATATCCCGAAAAATAACCCTACACTGATGTATTTACACGGGTTTCACGCCATCTGTGTTGTTACAAATCGTCCTCGTCGGTTTTATCTTGTATCTTAGAATTTCTTTCGCCGCCAACATACAGGTTCCGGAGCGGAATCTTCCAATTTCACCAAAACCTGCTCCCATCATCCATTCCCTGTCAACGGTTGTCTTTGCAAGTGTTGTTTGGAGGTGAAAGAATATCAGAGTAGAAGAAAATTGCCAATGACATGAAATTGTTTAAGGTGGGCCACATCTTAGCAGGAAGTGACCCACGCACTTGATTTCATGACCTTCCTTTGTAGAACATATGGAATGAGACATGGAGAATTCAGTTATGAAATTGCAACGGAATGCCGCTAACTCTGTTATAAATTCCAGTGGTGCCTTCTGTAGCATATCCGTCTCGCGTATTCCCATTCATTCTCTAATTCAACCATTGAGATCTGCTGTAATCGTCATCCGCTTGTGCCACAGTTGGGGTTTTTTAGAAACACTAACATCATATTAAAAACCGATAAGAGAAATATTTTATGTTCTTTTTTCGTATCTATCCCTCTTTGTATATGCCTCGTCAGTTATGTATCTCTAATTTACGCTGAAATAAAATTGGTTATTTCTTGCTATCTGTTTGTTTACTGACTTCTTCCTCCACACATTTTGATGTAATATTCAAATCTACGTTCTTCGACGGGACTTGCCATTTGTTTTTCCTTCTATTTGCTACATTCTAAGTACGTTTTCGAATTCTTTTTTACGAGCCGAAAACATGACTGGAAAACATTTTTTATTAATAAACTTATTCATAAGTAAGCATGTACAAATGATAAGACATAGAATTGACAACTTTTGTTTTTCACTGAAACAATCGTTAAAAATATTTTTTTTCTTTTCTTTCTTTCTGTCTTTCTTTCTTTCTTTTATTTTCTCATTGAAACCAAGTAGTGGGGATGATGTGTCGGTTCCGTGTTTTCACGTGGTTATAAAGGAATAGTCCATTATTGTAGAGGTATTGGCAAGGTCATGCATAATAACTAAGGAACGAACTAAATAACAAAGGGTGGGACAGGCAGAGTAATAATAAAAATAGTAGCTTTCACGTTTGCATTTTTACATGTTATTTAGTCTGTTTTTGAGGTCTTTTATATATTCCTTACTCACCCTCCACACAGACATCCATATATATATATATATATATATATATATATATATATGAAGGAACAATATAAATTAGTAGAATATTATCTTGTATTTATACATTATACTTTTATATAAACGTATGAATAAAAGTAACACAATATATATATATATATATATATATATATATATATATATATATATATATATATATATATATATATACATACATGAATAAAGATAAAAGGAAAACCCTATCTAAGCCAATAGCTAAGAAACATTTTCTTTTCCCTTGCTTATTTTTGTCTTTATTCATTCAATTTTCGGACATACTGTAACTAAAATTATATATAATATATATATATATATATATATATATATATATATATATATATATATATATATATATATATATGTGTGTGTGTGTGTGTGTGTGTGTGTGTGTGGACACTGAGGTCGACACCAAGCTTTCACTGTCAGAGGACGAATATTTTTCTGTGAAAATTTCCCGGACATTTAGGCCGGTAAATGTTGTTTAATACTGATTATTATAAAACACAGCATTTACTCAAATATGACTACGTTTCTGCCTTTGTACGCTCCGGCCTTCTTCAGGTTGTTGGAATATCGAACTGAACCCTTTATTTCGCTCACTGGGCAGGCTTTTCTAGCTCCACGTGCCATTTGTAATGGATGCCATTTATCAGTTATCTCCTGTTAATTCCCATCTTAAAGTTCTCCACCGCCTTAACCAGACACTGTGCTATTTGTCCTCAAGTAACAGGACCCAAAGAGTGTGAGTTCAATACCTAGTTAAGGCAGTGGAGAACTTTCAACCACAGCCTCCAAACGACTTCTGAGCAGTCTCCTTGCTTATGTTGGGGAATTCTAGCCTTCACTTCATCTTTAGTGTTACAATGAAGTTTTTTGGCCTTTCGCTCAAATGCGCACCACACATAATAATGAAGCGGGTGCACTCTGGGGAGTTAGGTGGATAGATGTAAGGGGGATGGGGTTGTAGAAATTGCCTGAGAGAACTGACTGGTTTTCCTGCTTGTGTGTCAAGTACAGTTGCCAGACAATATGTTCTTCCAAATGCCATCCTCTTTGATCCAGTGTAGCAGTATCTCCTCAAGGCTCTTGGTGCAGGCGTCCGTGTTGAATATGAGGCCCTGTATGAAGACGAATGGAGTCATATCGTCGCCATCACTAGTGAGCACTCCAGACTACTTCGTAATCACCACTTGTTTCTGAATCATTCTTTGCATTGTACACAGATTAACACACAGACAGTCTGGCGTTGTATTCGGGGTTCCGACACGAATACCAAGCAGTACACCATGCCATTTCCTAATTTCTGGTGGAGGAAATTGCGTCATGTACCTCCTTTTTCCACAGGCGGTTCCCAAATGACCCTACTATGCTGTGACGTAGACAAAACCAAAAACAACGCACATTTACGAAATTAAATACATAAATTTCGCTACGATTTATTCATCGTTCTCTTTCTCTCTCTATCTATCTATATATATATATATATATATATATATATATATATATATATATATATATATATATATATATACTCTCTCTCTATATATATATATATACTCTGGCCTTCATGCACGATTGTAAAGAGGCCACATTATGCTCTGCTTTCTTTGTGTTGCCAAAGACGACGGATAGTGACAATTATGGTGGTATTTGTTTATCTCTCTCTTCTCAAATGAAAATCACAACACAAAGAAGTAAAATTAAACCAGCTAACAAAAGACCGCCCACCCGACACAATCTACCTTTGCCCGATATTCGTTGTATCCGTTCCAACTGCTGCAGCGGAGAATCTTTTCTCCTGGAAAAGTCGCCAGATATCTTTCCCCTCTGTGAAAACAATTCTTCCATTGCTACCAATGAATTCTTGTTTCCAGGGTATCTTTCCCATTAACAACAATATCTCAACATTCATATGCATTGCCTCGGTGTTTACATCCGGGATAATCTTCCGATGGCCAGGGAATTGTCTCTCGAGGCCGCTGACTAGTCTTTCATGAGCTTCGGTCTTTTGCTACACACTCTGTCAGCTATCTCTTTTTCCTTTATCGGCCACCTCTTCCCAGGCCTGTAGTACATTTGACAAAATAGCTGACACTATAGAAAAAGCACTTCTTTGTCTTCGGTGACTTTAATGCTCACCACGACATGTGGCTGAAGCATTCTAAAAGTACTGACGTTGCCGGTATACAGACATTAAATTTCCCATTGCCCCATTCCTCGCTCAAATCGTAGACTTCGCTACGCGTGTCCCTAGCCAAACCGAGCAATATGCTGTATTTCTTAACTCATCTCCCCGCTGTTACCGAGCTTCACAATAGTTGAGATCTTTTGAGAACTCGGACCACTCAGTGGTAGCTATTTATATCTCCTTCCTCGCATCCATTAAACAATAACAGCCTATCTTTAAGACCGCTTTCCGTTACTCGATTCGGGATTTTCTTCGTGAAGCCCCTTGGACTGACGTCTTCAACCCCACAAAGGAAAATTGCGCCACTGAGTTTTCCTCTGTGAAATCCGGCATGGACGCTTTCGTCCCTTCTCTGAAATGCCAGGCGAAACCACAATCCTCTGCTTGGTTCACACCAGCATGCTCCGTCGCCATAGCATAGAGGAACCACTATTTCCAGCTATACCAGCGGGACAGCTCTCGTCAGAAGAGGTGCTTATGTATTACTGCTCGTAAAAAAAAATGTAAGCGACGCCTCGAAAAAGCTAAGTCCTCGTTTGCTGATAGAATGAGCCGGATAGCCAGTAAAAACTTCGGATCTCGTGCTTACTCTCGTCTCTGTAATAGAATAATAAGGAAATGAAAGTCTCTATCTCCCGCTGTCCCCTGGATTTAAGGTGTTATCATCCTCTGCTGATAAAGCTGAATGCTTTGCTCGTAAATATTTTTTAAACTCTACTCTTGACTCATCTGGAGAATCCCTGTCTAACTTCCCACTTAGAATTGATTCTCTGTTGAGTGTTATATATATATAACTCTTTCTATGATTTCTGCTATCATCTGCTTGATCCCGACAATGAACGTGGATCCGATGGCATCCTTTTTTATCTTCATTAAGAAGTGTGTTCCCGAATTGGCTCACGTTCTCTGTAAATGTTTCGGTAACTCCTGCTTTCCTCTTTACTGCAAGTCTGTTGTTCCAGTTGTTAAGAACCCTGGGAAACAATCTGACCCATCCAACTATCGGCCTAATAGAATTCTGCCTGTTTCGGGGAGGCGCTATTCAATGCTGACTTGGTTGATCATCTCTCATCACAGGGCGTTTTCTCAAACTAACAACAGAGATTTTATTTCTCCACGTCAACTGCTGATTTACTAACGATAATTGCGGAAAGAAACTATCACGCTCTAGATAACAACGATGAAGCTCGTGTTTAGCACTGAACATCTCGAAAGCCTTTGACTGGGTCTGACATACAGGTCTTCTCCACAAGTTGTATAGCTAAATGTCTCCAGACAGATTTTTGAGCTCTTTCCTATCAAATCGTGAAATGAATTTTATCCTCAACGGCAACTCGTCCAGATACTTTCGTACTAACACGTGTGTCACCAGGCTTACATTCTTGGTCCTACGCTGTCTTTAATCTTCATCAATGATATTCCTGAATACGTCACCTCTCAATTTGGCATCTATGCTGACGACACTACCAATTACTCCTGCCTCGATATTAAGGCTGATCTGTCGGACAAGTTCAAATTGGCCGATGTACAAAACGATCCCAAGAAAGTCGTTAACTCGGGCAAAAGATGGTTTGTCAATTCTAACGCCTCCAGAATTAAATTATCTCTCTTAATCATGAGAAAGATTCATCGCTGCCTTCCATCAGCATGGCTGATGCTATCCTCCAAGAACATAATACGTTGTTCGTTCTCAGTCAAATGTTCTCAGTTAACATGAGGTGAAAAGATTATATTGGTTCCATTACTAGATCAGCTACTAAGAACGTCGATTCACTGTGTGAAAGAAGACAATTTTTCCCTCCAGAATCTATCTTGCATATCTATAAGTCTACCATTCGACCATAATTAGAATATTGCTGCCATTTATGGTACGGTGCTCCTGCTATTTTCCTATAGGTCCTTG
This sequence comes from Acanthosepion pharaonis, assembly GCA_903632075.3. Lineage (NCBI taxonomy): Eukaryota > Metazoa > Mollusca > Cephalopoda > Sepiida > Sepiidae > Acanthosepion > Acanthosepion pharaonis. The sequence continues at coordinate 560,245 of CAHIKZ030005124.1, forward strand.
GTAAGATCCAAAGAATCAGTAATGATATTTGTCCATATCTTCTCTGTGAAGTTTTTATGAATACTGTGAAGGTAATTGTTCGAATGAGATCTACGTTATAGTACCTAGAATGTATTAATTTAAGCGCAGTACTAGACTGGCGGCGAGATTAGATCAATTTACAGTTGAGCTGGCATAGATGTAGCCGTAAGTTCTATGCTAAGAGTTTCTTCTCTCACACTTCTCGTTTGTAAAACTCACTCCGGGCTCCATGCTTTCTACTATATTTTAATCTGAACAAAAAATTAAATGCAATGTCAATCGTTGTCTACTTTCCTCCTAATTTCCCTTTTCCGTATCACCTCATTGTTAATGTTTTCTATCTATCTATCTATCTATCTATCTATGTATATATATATATATATATATATATATATATATATATATATATATATATATATATATACTCTCGACTCTCCCGTCGAATTCGACGTATGAGAGACAAGTAGATCAGTTCTAGGAAACCGACAGCCCAACAATAGCACATGAGATTTGATTATAGGGGTGAAGGTTTTGTGCAGGGCCATCCACACTATTTGAAGAGCCGAATACAGAGACCTGGTGCACTACGTGCCACAAGGTCCCCAAACAACCATCCGCAGTTTTTGAATTCAGAGTTCTCCTTCTCCTAGACCAGTTGCCATCCAAGGCTATAGAACCCAGTCTATCCTGCTATTTACCCATAGCTGGAGGGAAAAGAAGAGGATTCACACCTCTCCCAATTCGAACACGGCTCTCCGATTCCTCAATCCAAGCCGCTATCCAGCGCCTCGCCTCGCCTCGCGTCTCTCTCTCTCTCTCTCTCTCTCTCTCTCTATATATATATATATATATATATATATATATATATATATATATTATTAGCTGGATTTATATGAGTTTGGGACCCTGTATTTCACGCCCTCTTCAATAGTCAGACAAACTAATTTTGATATTTTGGATTGGTTTATGGTTGCGTACATCGGTGTTTTCTGGTAGTTGGAGGAAAAAATTGTCATCGGAACGTCATTCATACGTATGTAGACAGACATACACGCACGTTCAGGCATTACAGCTCACTTATAAGTTTGTCTGAGCATCGCAAATTGTGTGAAACTTAGGTTCACTAACACGCATCAATTCAAATAAATATATTAGCTCTATCACTGATTTTGAGCGCTTTGCAATAAGTACCACGCATATATATTGTTATGGGGTCGTCCCCTTTTCATATAAGTGGACTCTACCAGTGTTACTTGGAGTGCTGCCGTTAAATACCCAGAGTGAGACAGTCAGTGGGAGAGGATATACGGAGAGAGAGAGAATATACGAACGGAGATAGAGTGAGGTAACCTCTTGTAGAAGTCAGTTACAAGCACGTAGACTCTAAAGAAGTCCTACTTCGAGACTGTATATATCTACCTGTATTTACGACTAACCACATTCCTGGACTTACTAACAGTATTACTCTTTGTATGATTGTGTAAATACATTTTATTTCTTATATTTAATTATTGCGTTTGTCAATTCCTTGGAGACCGAATTCATCTCGGAATCCACAACATATATATACTATATAAATAACATATAAAAAATTGCAGATATGTATGCGTGTGTGTGTGTCATATATATATATATATATATATATATATATATATATATATATATATATATATATGAGAAAATAATGTTTATATCTATTTTTCGATTCTGGTCAATTTCATGCTTAGCAATTTTCAGAATAGGTGCTTGATTATTTTGTTCGGTAAAAATATGCATCATTCATTTTTGTTTCAAAAAAGAATGTTTTCGTGCGTCGATGGTTTGAAACAATGTTGAAAAAAAATGAAACAGAAAAATGCTTTACATAAAACTCTTAAAATAGTGGTTATTCTTTCTAATACTTTTAAACAAATGTATATAAAATCTATTACTCTTATATAAGTAAAAAAAATATTATACAAATACAAATAATATATATATATATATATATAATATTTATATATATATATATATATATATATATATATATATATATATATATATATATATATATATATATAACTATATATAACTATATATATATATATATATATATATATATATATATATATATATATATATAGTGTTTATTGATTTGCAAACACGAGTAATGTTTCAAATTAAGAAGTGATAATATTTATTGTCTTACAATGAAGACTAATAGTTTAAATTAAATATTAAATAAAATTAAATGCATCTGTAGGAATATTTAAACTGACACCGAAATCAAAAAGTGACTTCACTTTTAAGAAACCTATTATAATATATATATATATATATATATATATATATATATATATATATATATATATATATATATATATATATATATATATATATATAGTTAAATTCCCAGATCAATTCTGTGGACAAGACAGATTTGTATAAAATGACAATTGGAAAAAATCTTAGATTTTGCCGACGCATATCCTCTTCCCTTACTATAAAGGTAATTTGCATTAACTAGAAAAAAAAGGCTTAGACAGAAGCGTCTATCTTTTAAATTTGCATTTTTTAATGTAACTATAACAACAAAAACATTTCGATTTCTTTTTTTCCCTTGAAAATGTCGGAAGACGAAACGCGTCAGCAAATTCTAAGATTTTTTTCCAATTTGTCATTTTATATCATATATATATATATATATATATATATATATATATATATATATATATATATATATATATATATATATATATATATATATATATATATATATACAGACACACACACACACATATATATATATATATATATATATATATAATATATAATTTAGCTTGTGTGTATACATATTGTTGATAATGTTTATTCTTGATTTTGTATGTATGTTTCTAATGTCTACAAATTTTCCTATTTGTATATATATATATATATATATATATATATATATATATATATTCGTTTTCGTTGCCTTAAATGGCTTTTTAATTTCCCTGATCGCGTAGTTCAGTATAATCTGAATACATTATTTGATAATCCCGTAAAAAAATTGAATCGTTTCTTGTTATTTTAATAAACAATGATTTAATTTTCATAGCAATTTATTTGTTTACGCCTTCGCGCATCATAGACACAATATAATCTACTTTCTCTCTCACTCTATTAATGTATTATTAATGTTATTTCTTTTTTTCTTTCTTGAATAACAAATATTGTTTGTTTGTTTGTTTTTATTATTATTATTATTTCTTTCAATTAGGTTTTTTGTCTTTCATTTCTTTTTAGTCGTTTTGACTTATTTTTCCATTTCGATTTCTTTCGGCACCTTTCTCATTACCATAATCGGAAATATTGATAATTGAAATAATATTGGTTTTATTTGCTTCTTTTTTTTTTTTTTTACTTTTTACAGGGTTTTTACGGTATTCTTTGTCGCATTTATTTCAGTATCCATTCGTAGACAAGAAACAAATAAGGCTGCCAGAAAGTTCTCAGTCTCCGGTAACTATTTTTCCAAAACGATCTCTCTGATTATTTGGCCATGTATCTAGAATACCAGGAAACTTTATATATTCAACACGGAACATATTTAGGGCATTATTTCCATTTTAAATTTAATTACCCATGACATTCACTGTTTGGTTTGAATGGTGTGGCAAGTCCCATGCCCAAGAGAGTTTAGCAAGAAACAAACAAAATTTCGTTTTTTTTTTTTTTTTTTCCGACTTCAGTATATGAAATAAAACCACGTTCTGTGTACGTGATAGCAAATTTCCTCGTAAACATCTCACCCCAGTCAAGGCGATAATGCCGCTGAGATGCAACAGGAAACATGGAGTAAAATAAATTGAGATGACTAGTGAAGAAAAAGGACAAGAAATTCAGAAACTATCGGAAGAATATTGATGTTGTCTTTAAATCTTTGAGGATTTTTGGTAACATGGAAGCAGGAAAGCTGATGCGAATTCTACAGGCCGAGAAGGGGAGAAAACAAACTATTAGAATAGTACGTACGGTTACATCTAGCAAGGTCAGCAATACAACTGTGAGACCTAACCACCAATCAAGTGGTACGCTCAAATTTATTCGGTCATGGCACAAAGGATATAAGATCATCAGAACAATTGCAATGACACTATCTATTGAAAAGATGGAGAGAAATATTGATAATTGAAAGAATATTGGTTTTATTTGCTTTTTTTTGTTCCTTTTGCTTTCCAAGGTCTTTATTGTATTATTTACGGTTTTATTTCACTATCTATTCGTAGACAAGAAACAATGGCTGCTAGATAGTTCTCAGTTCGAGCAACTATTTTTCAGAACAATCTATCTGAATATTTGGCCCTGTAGCTAGAACATCAGACCGGAAAAAGTTTAAAATAAAGTTACCTATGACGTACACAATTTGGTTTGAATAGAGTAGTACGTCCCAGGCCCAAGTGAATTTAGTTTTTTTCTGTTACCTAGTACAGTTATTTGTGATTCTGTAGCATCAGTCCACAAGGTTCGAAGAACAGTAGTCTTCGCCTTAGACTCACGGCCTTCACTCACTCAGAACCATTTTTATCAATAATCTTATCAAGCGGTTTTATATAGCGGGCAGTGTAGATGTTTTTTAAGTCATACGATTAATATGACTGATGACAAATCCCACCACATCTTTACATTGTATATGGAGATTGGCTTCATTTCTTACACGATTTCGGGAAAGGAACATGAACAAGACTTCGAATATGTCCTGCCACGAGAATGGTAGACATTGCTTGATCGTGACCCGTCATTAAATTCTATTTAACACTCCTTGACAGATAGAAAGCCATGAAGTATGATCCAGACATTTTCTTTTTGTGTGAAGCATATCTCCAAATGTAGGTTTTGTTAAAGCAAATGTAAAAGCTCAGTATTTGACAGTGAGTCCGTAGTTCATCACTTTAGGTATTTAAGCGTTACTAATAACTAAATGAGAATAAATGTATCCGTTGTAATTGGATTCTAAGTGTTACTAATAATTAATCAATACAAATAATCATGTATGTGATTGTTCCCGGAGAAAGAAGTTGACAGGATAAAAATATAACTTAGTACATATTATAAACAAGAGTGACAAATCTATCATCCGGATATCCACTGATCAACGTTTAAATGACGTCTAATTAAAATGAAAAGGAAACGACTAGAGACGAATATCATTTGGTTAAAAAGAAAATCCGGTCATATTTTTAATATGATTATTTTGAGGGTATTTTTTTTTAATGTTTACGGTATATTAACAAATAATATTCACATTCTAATATTTTTCTTTCCGTTTAGCTTTACTTAAAGTCAAAGTTTGTAAATTTTGCATCTGTTTCACTTTTATAAAATGAAATAAGTTCATATCAAAATTATTGATGCCATTTTGTGCTGTATAAATTCAACATTTTTCTTTCGGCAACTGAAGCGGGAAGAAGATTTCCTTCCCTCTACGGAAATTAAGCTTTAAGTGTACTGTCAGCCCAGCAATTTTTGGTTCGACTCTGAATTTTTCTCTCAAAGTTATTCATTGTCTTAGTAAAAAAAATATGTCAAGATGTCATTTCTACAAATTGTAGCTGAGGAACATCTTTATACCTTCTCAAGAATTAAAAAAAAAATATTCAATACAAATGTCACTATCGCACTCAGTACTGAATTTTACATCCATCTCCTTAAACTCCGGACCTTGCTCCATCTGACTGCAAGTTTTTCTGATCGATGGATATTTTTTAAAGGGAACAATAATTTATTATTTACAATGAGGCTAAAACGTTTATTTTTAACCGAAGTATTTCCTTTGATATGAGATGTGTTATATTCTAGATTGAGGCTGAAGTTTATTCACCAGGGATTTTAGAAAAATATATTTTTTATATATTTTCATATGGTCCCTCGTGTACTAAAATCAATTTGGATTTCTTTACCTCCTGGGTATAGACAATTTGTCAACCAGATGTGATTATTTTATTGATAATGAAGTGGAATAATATCTTGATTAAATATATCAATAAAGATCTTAGAATCACTTCCTTCTTTCCCACCACCAAATAAGACCGGACATTCTCACCAACCTCAGACTTTGTGAATATCTGCAAGGGTATCGTATTTAAAGATACCAACATACAGAAACCAACTCTATAATAATTTGTACATTTACATTTCTCACAGATCCATCCTGGTTATAACAATAAACTGCATTCGGCTGTAAGTCCTCTGATCCGGAGGTTTTGAAAGCGTGGAATCACATCTTAATTGCTGGTGTTTCCAGGTCTACCCTGACCAAGCCTGGTAGCACCTGTTTAGGTCCCAGCTAGTGGAAAATATTTAACCCTCAAACTGGTGTCAAAACACTATGAAACTATAAAAATACAATTTCATAGTAATTATACCCGTAATAATGTTTGGGTATGACAATAAGCTGCACCCGGCAGCAAGGCATCTGGTCGGAAGGTATAGAGGGGTGTGGAACCACCTCTTAATTGCTATTGTTCCCAGGTCTACCCTAACCAAGAGTGGTAGCAGTTTTTAAGGTCCTAGCTACTGGAAAATATTTAACCCCCAGTCTGGGTTCAAAACACTATAAAACTATAAAAATACAATTTCATAGTAAATATACCTGATATAATGGAATATGCATACACCTGTGTTCCCCCTTACTGGAATATGATTGACTGGTGTCCGTCATAAATACCGACGGACGTGTAGGTACGACGGAGTCGGGAGAGCCTTAGACTGAGAGCTAAGTCTATAACGACGCCCATTAGACTACGCCATTGATCAACACTTCTTACCTGCGACTACGACGCGTACCAGTCGATTACTACTACCGTATTCTACTTGGTTATAGTAGCCAAAACCACTTAGCTACTTCGTTCAAATATATCCCTTTCCGAGATATATCAATTCCTGTAATACAGTTTTTGAAGAAATGAAGATTACAATTAATATATTCTTATGAATGAGATTAGTCATGCTCACAAAATAGTTTCAGCATTAATTGACACATAAATACTTGTTATACCACTGGACAACTCTTCTCAGTAATTTCCTAATATCTGAACCCGAACATCACTTTGCGCACTCAGGGCGTGCCGCCATTACTTTTAGATGTAATACCCATTCTTGCCATCTTCCTTACAGACTCTCGTTTACGCATGCTCTTTGCTCCCCATATTCGTTACCTCTGTATCGTTCTCATAATTATGGCACCAAGAAAACGTACGGTGCACTGAAGATTACACTTTTTCTTTTCAGCTTAGTTGAGCTGGTTTTGACAAGCTGTAATTATCCTGTCTTTATTATTCCCGTTTATTTCTTGATTGCAGATCATTTGAGAAAGAAAAATAAATATATTTTTTATTATTCAAGCGTTTCACCCCAGCAAAGGCGGGAAGTCACTAGGACGCAAAGGGTTACAGAAGATTTGGAGCAAGTGCAGATAGGAGTGATAGAGGAAAGGACGAGGAGAAGGATAGCGGATATAGATCAAGGCAACTGGAGATGTCGATTGACATTACATTTGAATAGTTGGAGATTATAGCTCTCAGAAAAACAGGAATAGGGAAGGGAGTTTCACAGGCGAGAGGTGCGAGATATGAAGCTATTAGAGTAGAAAAGACGGCTACATTTAGCAGTTTCGACAGTGAAAGGGTGAGAGCGGGATGCCAGTCTCGTAGGAGGCTTGAATTCATGAAGACTGGGAACCAGTGAATACAGCTCCTCGGAACAATTACAATGAAAGTATTTGTAAAAAAGACAGGGAGACGAGACGGCGCGTCTGTGTGTGTGTGTGTGAGAGAGAGAGAGAGAGAGAGAGAGAGAGAGAGAGAGAGAAAGAGAGAGAGAGAGAGAGAAAGAGAGAGAGAGACTGTTATTCCAAAACGTTTATTAATACTACTAATCTTCTGCTGTATTAAGCGATCCTTCGCTTCTAATTCCTGTCGCGTAGTATGACGAAAAAATACATATCACAGAAAGACAACTTATCCGGAAGTTTTGAAGAGCCTGGAACCACATGTTAATTGCTGTGGTTCCCAGGTTCACCATGATCCGGTGTGGTAGCACCTGTTAGGGTCCAAGCTATGGGGAAATCTTGACTCCATCCACCAAACAAAAACTCTACGAAAGTACAAAAATACATTATTATTGTAAAAATAACAGTATTTTTAAATAAAAAAACTGACAATATATGACGAGCAATTCATTTCATCTGTAGTTGAAGGCATACGCTTGTGTTCAAGGTATATATAGTTGAAGAAATAAAATTGTGTTCAAATTATTTAGATTTCGGCATTAAATAACCCATAGAGGTATTGATAAGCCGCTAAACAAAATGAATCAAAATCACCAAAATTTCACAGAGAATAACAAAACTCAATAGAATTTGCTCTAAAAATCAGTGTCCAAATCTTTACATTCGGATGGTAAATTAAGAACGCTGGAATTACACTGCCACATTATTCACGCTTATTTCTTCCTGATTGCAGATTATTTGAGAAAGAAAAATAGATATATTTACCTTTATTCCAAAACGTTTGCTAATACTGCTAATCTTCTGATGTAGTTAACGATCCTTCGCTTCTAATTCCTGTCGCGTTGTTTTTCATTGGTCGGAAAATTCTAGCATAGACATTTGTCGCCAACCAGAGTTTGGACCACTCTGACTCAAACGATTATTATGTATATCAAACGATTTACACCATACACTCGTTTGAATGTCATTATACATATATATATATATATATATATATATATATATATATATATATATATATATATATATATATATATATATATATATATATATATATATATATATATATATATATATGAAGAAAATATAGTCATAAGATGTGCTATATTTATGGGATAAATTACTCAATATCAGAAATAGAGCGTGTGTAAATATAAAAGTGAACATAGAAGTCAACACATAGAGGCGACAGTCTGTTTCATTCAGACGCAATCGTCAGGCCACGAGTGCTGTTGTTTTTCTCGGCTCCGAGAAACAGACTGTCGCCTCTAAGTGTTGACTTATGTTCACCTTTACATATACATACATACATACATACATATATATATATATATATATATATATATATATATATATATATATATATATATATATATATATATATATTACTTAATTGCAACACACCCACATGTTCCATGGTTATAGTTTATTACATTGAAATCGTAATCACGATCCAAATCATCTGACTTACAAATAAAAAAAAAATCGGAAAAATATATCTCCGGGTATAAAAATTAAAATTTTACTGAGAGTGTCTGTGTGTGAGTGGGAAACAAATGTGAGAGGGAAATGTATGAAAGCTCTAGAGAGAGGTGTGACAGAAGAAAGAAGAAGAGGAAAGGCCTAAAAAGTGAAGGTTGGGATTAAAATTTAACAGAAGTTTTAAAGAGAGGAGTTAAATAATAATATACACAAACACTCACACACAAACATACACAGCCACACAACAACGTACATACACCTCAAACAAACACACCCACACACAACGTACACACACACACACAATACACACATATATATATATATATATGTGTGTGTGTGTGTGTGTGTGTGTGTGTGTGTGTGTGTGTTCATTCTCTAGATGATCACTTCTGAACACCCCTCTTATGCTATTTCTCTCATCCTCAGGTCCACCGAATTATTGGTTTCTGATTACTTTGTCATACGAGTTGATTGATGCAGATACTTACTGACCTAGTGTATGAACTTTAACCGTAATTTGGAACCTATAGTATAAACTGACACACTACTTATTGTTTAGTTCTGCAACAATGTCCACTAAACGACACTCGCCTTCCAAATTTTGTGTCCGTAATCCATAGTACATTACCATATGAACTTATTGTTGGACATGTATTATTTCGAGGTGACATTTAACGCTACACACAAGTGTATAAGCTATCAAGTATATGAACTATCGATTCAATCTGCTCCTTTTAGACTGTGATTTTTTTTGCTGTTACTTTACTCGTATAACATGACTGTTTCTACTGGCGTCCATCTTGCGGGAATGCTTAATATATTTATGTAGAAAAAAAACAAGTCTCCTGGTTATTATTTTCCCCGTAACAATTATTGTAGACTCGAATATGAGTCCGATTATTAAATGATTAAGAAAAAACAGCATAAAACAAATGACAATGCACGTATTAACAAAAGCAAGACAATTACAATAAACTAAGAAAAGATTTAAATAATATCTTCATAGAATGTTTAAAGTAGAGAATTTGTGTTTGTGTGTGTGAAGTCTGTGTCGTTCTTCATGATCAAAACGGGTGTGAAAGAGTACAAAATGTCACGAGAGAAATCTAAGACAATGAAATTGAACGTGTCTAATTGAGGGACACTTTATTCCCAATGGGCCTGCATCTTATAGCCAGGGTTGCAAAAGACGAAAGAGAATGAATGAGAATATGATTCCCTATTTAGAGGCTTAAGAAGCGTCCCCTAGCGACGGCTCTGTTTTAGGAAAATCAAGTGGGATAATCCCGTTCGAAAGAATAGCTTTCAGATTTTCTTTTGAGATCCAAGCCTACTGAAATTTAAAATATCTTATACACGTAATAAAATCTTCTACTTCTAAGCGGGACTTGTTTTGATATGTTTAAGATTTAACGCAAAAGCAAGCGAGATATATTGAAATTTTAAAATAATAAAAATAATAATAATAATGTTTTAAACTGAAATTGTTTTATTGAAATCTAAATCTCAAAAAAGTGGTACATGGGAACATCAACAATCCCTGTTGTATTTGGAACACTCGGATTGGTTGGAAAAGATCCCAGTAGCCTAATTGAAGGGTTTCCAGGAAGCCCATGCCCTAAAGAAATATAAAAAAAATTGTTCTCACGAGTACAGCCCACACTATACGAAGGGCTTTATCCATATATATATATATATATATATATATATATATATATATATATATATATATATATATATATATATTATTTTTTTATGATGCCATTTCTAAACTCAGGTATCTGGGCGGGACCCGGAACGAAATGTGTACACACCAGAAATCAAAGGAAATAAAATGATAATAATATTAATAAATAACTCGTCAATTTTTATAATGTAGGTATTTTCTTATTCGCAAATACGCTTTTAAGTAGGCGCCCAAGGGGTCGTCAGTGATGTTTTGATTTGGTTCATCAGGGAGTTTCGGATATTTCAACATCATACTCCCCATCACCAAATCGACCCAATCAGGGGAGATCAACCCCTGATTCCCCCTTCAAACTAAACGCTAACAGCTACTCTGGGCTTTTTAAAGAATAAGAGGAAGAAAGACCACATATTCCGCACATCCGTTTGGATGTTTGTAACAACCAATCTGCTGCGCGAACTATCTTTTAAATGGCCCGCGGTGGGGACTGGCTTCTTTTCTTATTTCGGTGGATTGCAGTTTCGATGGATAACTGAGGAGGTAATCTTAATACTCCTAAATCTTACCCTTTTCCATAAGTATTGTATGGTTTAATTATTTACCGTTTTTATTTGTAGAGACATAAACACACACACACACACACACACACACACACACATATATATATATATATATATATATATATATATATATATATATATATATATATATAATTAAAAAGTAAGACAGTTCTCGCTAATATAAAATAAAAAGGTTCTTTACGATTACCCAGTACTATATACTTAGATATACAATATCCTTAATAATACTGCCAGATTCAGATAAACCTGGAAAAGAAAAGGTAAACAAAAAAAGAAGACGAATGTGTAATGGTAAAAAATGAAAATAAAAAATATCAATGATATTAAGGAAGTGAACATTTTTATTAGGTATGCTAAAAAGAATTTTGGTCCTTTCCCTATTCCCAGAATCAAATTTTTGTTGAATAGGTGCCTAGATACCAAGGAATATCTAACTAATGATAAACATGGCATCTGGAAGACGTTCAACACAATCATATATATATATATATATATATATATGTGTGTGTGTGTGTGTGTGTGTTTATGAAACTAAAAGCAGACGATCCGTATAGGTGAACCTAGGTAGGTTTACCTGGCTCTTTAGGTTCATATTTAGGTTTGCTCCACTTAGCGTCTTGAGCACTTTACGTAGTTCCTTATTCTTTACTGTTTTTTTCTTTGGACATTGAGCTTGAATTCTGGACGATTGTTTTCGATTCAATGTCATGGTCTTGGTTCTTTCTTTTTTTATCCCTTATTTTCCCTTGGGCATTAGTTTGATCATTTACAAGCCAAAATACGTAAGGATTCTCCAAACGCGTATATATATACAATAGCAGCATGGCAAAATGCCGCTATCGATTTTTTTTTGCATGCTAGCATGCTAGTTAACATTCGTGTCAGTCAGCTGTTGGGTCTCACGCTGGCCAGTACAAAATGGCCGCAAACTACATGAAAACTGCCGTAGAAGCCTGAAAAACCGATAATTTCCACTATCGATGGGAGTTGGGAAATGCAAAGTCCTTCTTGGCCTTCCCATTAACTTGGAGCAAGTGCATGTAAATTTTGGTGCAAATCCGTCGAAAATTGCGGCCCGGCATTCATCACACACACATCTTGTATTATATATATATATATATATATATATATATATATATATATATATATATATATATATATATATGTGTGTGTGTGTGTGTGTGTGTGTGTAATAATTGTATATAATCCAAGTGAAGGCTAATAATATAAAATATTAAAACTGATCCACAAAAGAGAGCTCAATGTATTTCTTATAACAGAGCATATATAAATAAATAAATTACATAGAATCTAAATTACCTCATCTGGTTATAGTTATTTCTACCAAACAAGATGGACTTACTTCAAGGGATTTTTAACATGGAATATATGTAAGAAACTTACTTATCGGTGTTAAAATCCCTGCATGTAAGGTCCTCTTGTGGAGTGAAATAACTATCACAATATGAGGTCAATTTGAATTCACAACACACACACACACACACACACACACACACACACATATATATATATATATATATATATATATATATATATATATATATATATATCCTAGCTGAACCAGCTTTTAATGCTCTGGAGGCAGCGGTTTGGTGAAAGAAGACGTTGCTCTTGCGGCCCCCTAACCGATTGGTTATGTTTATTTGAATGATTATCACCAACGGAGTTTAGTGAGTTGTTGGGTTATATAAAGTCTAGTTAGTGCCTTCTTTGTCATTGAGTCCCTGTGGTCGAGTGGTATGACGTTTCCGTAACGACCAGTGTTCGATTCTCGGTAGGGAATCTGCAGTACCAAATAGGATGGAACAGCCATCTAGTGCTTTCTGCATTCTCTTGAGGCTTCTTCTTGATTCGATGAATTACTGTGAATGATTGTTCAAATCCACCCATACAATTTATATATATATATATATATATATATATATATATATATATATATATATATATATGTGTGTGTGTGTGTGTGTGCCTGTGTGCGCGCGCGTGCAATAGCATATAGAATCCCGACAATGTTTTGAAGAAAATAATTGATGCAAAACTTTTTATTGAAATAATCAAATCTAGTGTCAAATGAAAACGGTTTTCCATTTGTTATTTTTTTTACATACACACATCTACCCACACCCACACCCATACACACACACACACACACATATATATATATATATATATATATATATATATATGCAGATATTTTAAAAAAATAGGAAAGAACACGTTAGGTAAGTATTCATTTCTTTTAAATTCCAAAAATATTTGGATAGAGATGTCTCATTTCTATTTCTAATATCATTGAAGGAGCTTTTGTGTTGTCGCCATCTAATTTTATACATTCTTCGTTGAACCAATGTATATCCTATCATTTAAATTAATTGAGAGTCTTAACACTGATATTACTTATATAAAACACAAAAAGTAAAATAGAAAATAATAAATAGAAGAAGAACTTGTAATATCTTGGATGACCCATGCCCTTTATGCCTACATGAAAAACTAGACATTATTATGTTTCTAAATAATGAAAATTTATTAAACCATAGACATGAGTTAACGGTTTTTTGCCGACATCAACACATTTTTGTATTAAATAATTCGCATAAAAAATAAATAAATTTCATAGTCTAATAAAATGTTTAAAAGCTTAATCCAATCACAAGATAGAAAAACCCTTTATGAAGTCGTCAAAAAACAAATAGTAGTTCAGTGCGACGCGTTTAAGTACGAAACAGCCCTTTAGAAAAAAAAAAATAAAAGAATAAATAAATAAATAAATAAATGAAGCAAAATTCTCTTAACGACATATTATGGTGCCAAAATTAATCTTTTGCTGTGACTGCCCAGACGATGTACGCACATGAATGCCATCATTCGATTTTAAATGGATGCCCCCACACTATCTCAGCTTGACCTCTTTCCGAATGTGACTGATATGTGGATAAAAATTATCTCTAAGACCCCTTAACAAAATAGTCACCCCAGCCGTTTCCATAGTAAATAATTTTGCGAATGAACATGCTTATAATGATGCGTAAATTTCAAGATTGGTTATTCTTAAATTTTCGCTTGAGGATGAAACAGGGCTTGATACTTTAACTCAATTCAATTTTAATAATTATATTAAGGTTTTCGGCTCTCGTTTTTGAAACATGAGAACTCTTATGTAGCGAAGGAATATTTTAAAAAAATTAATATATATATATATATATATATATATATATATATATATGGGATATAAAATTTTACGAAAAAACAACCATCCCGCTAGAGATTTTTCGACACGTCTGGTTTCGTCCGGCAGAGAGTTAGGCTTTCACTTCTTCCTCCATACCAAATAATCACCTTATGTTGGTCCAAGTATTGCAAATATTCTCATCACCAGAAGTTGGTAAATGAAAGAGTCGGGGTTAATGAGGTTGTGCAAGCCTGCTAAAAAAAAGTCCTCCTGTAAATTTCCATCCAGGGTAGAAATGCTTATTTTCATAAAGCATTTTACTAACCATCTCTTTATCTCTCTTTCTCCCCATCACCAGTAGTAGGTGTATATATGTGGGCATTTTAGGGTGGGGGTAGAATGGACAGTCTAATTCAATGTCCGATGAATCCGGATCTAGCAGTAGACGGTAGCTTCGTTTTCCTGTAAATATTTTTAAAATTAAAATACTCTGAATTTTCGTTATTTGGATTTACATTGGGCACTTTTTATTCAGAGAACCGTTTTCGGCAAATATAAATTATAAATAAAGAATAAAAACATCACCTAACCTCATCGTCAACATCACCTCTCCTGCAAGATCCAAATTACAGAAGACCAAAT
Source organism: Acanthosepion pharaonis (assembly GCA_903632075.3). Classification (NCBI taxonomy): domain Eukaryota; kingdom Metazoa; phylum Mollusca; class Cephalopoda; order Sepiida; family Sepiidae; genus Acanthosepion; species Acanthosepion pharaonis. The sequence continues at coordinate 575,601 of CAHIKZ030005124.1, forward strand.
TTATTTATGAATTAACTGTCTTCCTGATCAAAACAAATTCCTTCTGAATACATTTAATTTATTATTGAATTATACAGGGTGACCCCAAAAAACGGGAATTTTTGAAGTGCGTATTGCCAGACATATGCAAGTGGCAACACTGCGAGACAGTGACCTTGAGCAAGTAAACATTCACCATTTAGAATTGAAGATGAAATCCACAGTATCCCAGCTGAGATGTTGCAGCAGTCAATGACGAATCTCAACAGCAGATTTCAAGAATGCATTCGTACAGGAAAACGCCATCTACAGGACGTAATTTTAAAAAAATGAAAATTCCATCATTGTTTCTTAAATGGCATGTTTTAAGGTTTCAATTACTATGAATAAAATATTTTCCTTCCGTCACTCTTGGTTTTATTGGATTGTTAAAAATTCCCATTTTTTGGGGTCACGCTATACTTGATTCAATATTATTGATTATGATTCAAATAGTAATCGGTATATAATTGAAATAGGATGTCTAGAGACATAGATCTAAGTAAATAACGAAATCTAGAGAGTAGACTTAAGTAAATCATGAAATCGGGAGTGAGAAACATCTAAATAAGATCTAGCGTATTCTTTTTTTTATGTGCCGTGTACTCTCATGATGTAGGTGGCCATGGCTTTCCACAACTTCCTGTCTCTTACTAACTTTTATCTTTCTGTTACTTATCTTAATCCCTATTTACATTATTCGGACTAATGTCCTCATCTTTGTTACCATATTTATTACAACGTTTCGGCCGTTGTACGCTCCGGCCTTTTTCAGTTGGTTGGAATGTCGAACTGAACCCTTTAGTCTGCTCACTGGGGTAGACTGTTCTATTTCCACATGCCATGTTTAATGGATGTCAATTATCAGTTATCTCCTGTTAATTCCCCCTCCCCAAGTTCTCCCCGGTATTGAACTCACACTGTTTGGGTCCTGTCACTGGATCTAACCAACGCCTTCATCCACTGTGCCATGTATTGAGGCACGTGGAACTAGAACAGTTTACCACAGTGTGCGAAATAAAGGGTTCAGTTCGACATTCCAACCACCTGAAGAAAGCCGGACCGTACAACGGCCAAAACGTTGTAATAATATGGCGACAAAGATGAGGACAATAGTCCGTATAATGTAAATGGCGTGCATAATATAACATTTCAGAAATATAGACAGATCTTAAGACATGTTCCGCCATCCATTTAAAGCTGTTTAAGTTTGTTATGTGTTGTTTTCTTCTGTCCCTTTTGCACTCTTACTGTTCCTTGAGCATATGATTTTCCAAGCACACCTTCCTCATTATATCCCCTGAAACCTAAACTAACTCTTCCTGATGTTAAGTATTATTTTCCTTTTTGTTTCCATTTTCTCCAAAATGTCGACTTCGTCCACGGCATCCTCAGCATCCTCAACATATATAACCTTCTAAATAAGAAGTGTAAATAATATGCTTATATATATAATGAAATTTAGAACGTAGGCATATTTAAATTAGCAGTCGGGTGAACAGACGTATCTAAAAGGGAAAAAAATACAACTCGTGTACGTAGAGAAATCTAAATAAGACTCACGTGTAGAACGTACTAAATAATGAAGTCTAGACCGTAGACATATCTAAATAAGGCAGTTAGAGAGAAGATATATCATAATAATGAATTTTAGAGCGTAGATCTTTCTAAATAAGACACTGAGAGCGGATACCTATTTTACGTATTTACGTATAGAAAGTAGATATATGTAAATAATGAAGCGTAGAATGTAGACGTATCTCAAGATGGCGCCGAGAGCGAGAGTCTAAATAATGCAGACGAGAAAATAAATTTATCTACGTATTGTGTTAAAAACAATTAAGTCGAGGATATTAGTCCGAGTGTCTCCATAAATCACGCAAATAACATGTCTGACAAAGAAATTACACTTTCTCATAAACGCTTACCATTCTGTAACTTATACAATCTGTAATTCCGGATGACACTGCATACACCTGCTCCTGATTTCTAATGTCCTAAATACACATTGACTGGTGAATCTTGCAAAAAATCAATTTAGGTCAAATCTTGCAAAATTCGATATTTAATCATCAAATATTCCTCTTCCCGCCAGAAATCATTTTATTGATTGTCTGGAAAATGATTAAAATTTTACGGGGGCCTAGTGAGGCAGTGGTAACATCAATGAACAAGACTAATAAAAATATGAAAGCGTATACATATATACATACAATCATATTACTATATACGTTTCAAATGATTTTTCTTATTTGTTGCCTTCTAATTAGATTTGATGCCTCAGGTTCAACTCCAAATTAAATTCAAATTTAATTTATATTTCCGGGAATAACATTTATTGACATCTTTTTCGGGTAGCTTATCGAACACTTGATAACACTGTTTAGGTTATTGTTAGTACAGCATCGTGTCGGCTGGTGAATTCTTCGATCTTGTTCATGAGCACAATCTGTAGTGAAACGTGTGTGTGTTTTTCTTTCTTTTTATTTTAACTAGTAACTTCTTTTTTCTCATATGTACTGTGCTGCCTAGGACGTGAGAAATTATGACCTTCAAGTAGACCCAATTATTTGGAGCGCAAAGTTATATCTGACATCCAACTATACAACTCAATCTCTGACCGGAGATACATTTAAACGAGTTATTTTGGAAGGTTAATAGCTGATGTGAGTTGCTGTCTTGATGTCTGATTTGAAATCGGAATGCCGAGTTCGAATTCCATCCGGGATTGTTACATTCATTACGCACAAATACACCTGGGAAAGGTATGATTCTATCTCTTCTCCTCCAACCTATGCCTTGGTTGGCAAACCAGTCTACTGCAAAAACAAACAGAAACTTATTGCTGAAAAAATTTCTAGTTAGTCATGAATTGAACGAGCTATGATCTCTACAGGGTACAACGTATATTACTTCATTGACTGAATAAGAGTTTCCATTGCTCTTTACTCTTTATGTCTCATGTATATGAAATACTTTATGCCCGATCTGTTCATAATGGGTCCTAGAAATCGAAAACCTATATTCTTTGAAATCTTATGATGCGCGTCATCATGGCTTGCACATCTTACGTTGTGACTTAAATCAATATTTGCCATCTTATTATCTTACTCATTTCTTCTGTCTATTCCTAGATATGGCGATAAACTAAATACAACAGCAACACCTCTGATCGGGAGGCTTTGAGTAGCGTGGAAACAACTCTTAATTGTTATTGATCTCTGGCCTGGGGTGGTAGCACCTGTTACGGCACCAAAACCAAAACATCACCAAAGTATAAAAATACATTTTTATATAAAATACTAAGAGTACATATTTATTGTAAAATTACCAACGATACCTATTTATAGTATATATTTAATTGAAGCCCACAAATCCTGTTCAAAATATGCAGATCGAGGCATTAAATAAATCATACAGGTTGATATGTCGATAAAGACAATCTGTAGTTGGTCCCACGATCCTCGAAACTTCCAATCTTCTTATCAATGGCCTTGCTGTCGGATGTAAGAAAATCTGATACTCATAAAACAAGCAAACAAAGCTGAGGAAAATAACGCATAATTTAGTAAGCCTGAGTAAATGGATGACAGAACAAGGTTTAGGGGAAATAATAAAAGAATAAAAATTATTAAGAGCTACAAAGGATAGGAAATTGTGAAGAGACATGATAGACTACATCTTGGCATGTTACATAGATGTAGATCCTTCCTAAATATATCTCATTTTTAATGAACGTAAATATCACCTTTGTATTATTAACCTATGACCTCACTGTCTGTAAGAAAAATCAATATGAAGACAAAAGGAATAAATGTGGTAGCAGGAAGAAACATATTGGTTCGTTAACTTGCTCATTGTCAGAAAATATTTAAGTATTATGTCAGACAACGCAGTCATTATATCTGACGACTACACATAATCGTGATAATGGAACGACGAAGTAGGAAAACTCTTAAGCTACGCGATTCTTCCGAAGGCGTATTCTGCAGATTAATAATGGCTTCAAGGATGGTGTTCGTCCTTCATATATCTGAGGTTCTGTTCAGTCCTTGCGGTGTTGTGCAAGCCGCCTACGACTATTATCTCAGAACATGCATTGCTGGCAACTTAAAGTCTGTTCTTGAATTTGTGTGTACTGTAATAGGTTTGCTGTTGTAAAGAAAACATCGGCGATCTCATTTCGATTTCCACTCGTTCGTTGCATACACTTTCAAGCAAATAACTATGGTCTTAATATATATATATATATATATATATATATATATATATATATATATATATATTGCTTCTCTCCCAGCCTTGGTCAGAGTAGTGGGGCAGACTGGGTTTTTTCAGCCATCACAAATATTTTTCGTTTATCAAATTTGTAATATACGGAAAATATTCGTGAATATGAAAGGATTATGATAAAAATAAGCCGACATAGTATTTCTAATTTACCCAATCAGACATGACTAATGATATATATATATATATATATATATATATATATATATATATATATATATATATATATATATATAGTCGGTGGTCCTGGGTTTCACGGTCTCTGCCATCGTCAGAGTTTGTCTGACGATCGCAAAGATTTGAAACCCAGGATCACAAACTCACATCAGTCCAACTAAATATGTTAGCTCTATCACTAATATTGAGCGCTTCCCAATAAGTACCGCACATATATAATATATAAATTGTATATATATATATATATATATATATATATATATATATATATATATATATATATATGCAGAGAAAGAAAGAGAGAGTTTTATATATTTAGATAATTTATACATACATACTTTATTAAAATATTGTAAATGTGGTAAGGATTTGAATTGACTAGCTGAAATAATTACAAAATAAAATAAAACAATGATGATTCAAATTAAAGTTGACTTACGCCCATATCATTTTTAAACATTGGTTCCCATATGATCATCGTTTATGCAAAACCGTGCCTGGTCAATACATAGATGGGTGGCTGCTTTGGAATACGAGGTACTGTAATTCGTGATATGCATGTGGCATAATTGATAATAGGATAGTTATATACACTTACGCGTAAATACCCTTGGGAAATGTTTGAGACTAACCAGTGAATATGCTTTTACAACATTTATTAGGGCATAATTAATAAACTCTCTCTCTCTCTCTCTCTATATATATATATATATATATATATATATATATATATATATATATTTGGTTTGATGAGTTTGTGACGCTGGGTTTCACGCTATTTGCAATCGTCAGACAAACTGATTAATTTTTTAAATTTGGGATTTATATATGATTGCGTATATCGGTGTTTTTATGAAAGTGGGAGGAAAAATTGTCGTCGGAACGCCACTCCTACTTACGCAAACATGCATACACGCACGAAGGCTCATTGACGTACACAGACACACACCCGCAAGTTCACTCACTGGAGCTCACACAAACATAAATATATGTGAACAGTGTAGGACTGGGCATACATGCGCATCCATGTGTTGTTGCGTACATACGTACGCATTTGGTCGCTGTATTCAATGTTGGATTGTGTAGCGAATATTTTTGTATCTGTTGCGATGTCAACGCGCAGACTGTTCTTCTATTTTGCTCGCTGAATAATGTTTTCTCGCACACGCGTAGATGCGTATGGTGTGGTTTCTGTATGACTATGGTAGGTAAAAATTGCTATTATTTAAATTTTTTAAAAGCCGTTTTGTTATTATTTTAAAGCCGGTTATTTGCCCGTTTTTGGCGATTGCGCATATGTAAAAAAAATAGTAAAAACTCAAATTTTTAATACTTATTAGAACTTATGCTGTGGTATTAATTTTACTGGGGTAGGGAGAAGTACTTATAAATGTGAACTGATACGGTAATGGTAATTATGGTGCCGTAGTACTTATGTACTAATGGCGCAATGTGTATTGTCATGTGGTATTAATGGTGGGAGAGTGGGTGATGATAATAATAATTTTAGCGGCAAATAGTTATTGTAAAGTGGTAGAAGTGATCGTAGTAATGGTGGTGGAATGATAATAACATTAATTTTAATTATAATTATTTTGATGGTAGTTTTATGACAACATAATTCTGCTGGGCACGAATCAGAAGACAAAATGTTTTATTGAAAATCAAAGTAAAATTACTGCACTGTAACATATAACATAATACTATAGCTAAATTGTTTTATATAAATCCTCCTTGAAGTAAATGAAGGTCTTGTTTGATAGCACACTAATTTAGTAATAATGTGCTAGTCACTTGCTTCTAGTCTATATACAATTTGTGAAGCACCAGTAGTTAATTTAACTCTCCTTTCCACACCTTGCGAATGTGCAGGTATATTTGGCAACTTCAATGTTGTTTTTATTCTTACAGTTCATTATTTGAAAACTTCTGCAAGCACGGGTTGACAAACTCCATTTTGTGAGAGGTTAATCAAATTTGACCAGTGTGTCGCTTTACAATTGATGAATATGATTTTTTTCTTTTGTGGCTCGTTACATCGAAATTGAAAAAAAATATCTTAACTGGAAAATTTAACCATATTTGATTATATTTATATGATGTAATTCGAATGAAATTCTTAAATCAGTCTTGTGAATTAGGATAATAACTGGCCACTCGTATTCGAGGATACCCGTATACTAGGGTGGCTAGCCAATCCCTAATGCAAACTCTCGTTCAGGCACATTTGTGTTTTTTCAACACCCACAGAGCCAACCTGTGGTTTATACTGCAACTGAGCAGACCTTAGTTACAGTTTCTGGGAGAGAGTGTGTTATCTAGAATGATCAACAATCTGAACAGCACCAGCACCTAAACAACACCGATGACTTGTGACTTCGTGCTATCCGTCTACCAAATTTCACTCGCAAGGCTCGGGTCAAAGGTGCCTCACGCTCCCCGCACCAGTCCGATAACACCACGAAGTCTCCTTCCTGACAAAGCGACCATGGTGAGATTTTATTCAGTGTCAGGGATGTTTTCAACTGATCCTTGAAGCGCCGTTTTGGGCTTCCACGTCGCCTCTTGCCGCTGGCGTGTTCTCCAAACAGGATGTCACGTGGAGTCGAGTGGCGTGCATTCTGGATACGGGAATCCCCCAAGCAGAGGCGATGTGGAAAAATGCTTTGTTGAACTGATGTTTTCCCGATCGCTGCAATTTTGATCTCTTCAATTTAAGGTTAGACATTTTATTTTTTTCTCACATTTTCTTACGTTCTATGTGAACGTAAGAAAAGGCAAGAAGTACATTTCATAAGGTTGTGTAGGAAAAATAACAGTTAGTATACATTATATATAGACACTATAACTTGAATTATTCTTGTTCCCTGTACTGGATACACATTTGTATATAAAAAAAAAGATACATAGTGTCGAACAAATAAAAAAATAGAAAATATCAGACTATTTTCAATTAAACAGTTGATAGATTTTTTTAATATGGCCGCACGTTATTGAAATATTTGGCGCCAACGATTGACTTCAGATGAAAGCAAAGAAACACACGATGCTAAATAGCGACGAAGTATGATGATCAGATAGACTTTTAAAGACATTACTTAAAGTGATTTTCTATGGCACTCAAAAAATCTTCTCTATGATATTTATTACCTAGCTCAAATAACAACTGAAGATGGTTGCAGGGTTCAAATATCTAAAAGTTTTGATCATGGCATCAAAGATGAGGACTTTGGTGTAACAGAAAATAAGAAAGATAAGAAAAAATGATTAAAACATGATGTCTACTGAGATTTACAAGGCAATAAAGATTCTATTGAAACGAAAAATTATGATTTATCAGAAACTCTACGATTTGAGCTTGGAGTTTCTTTTCATGCCTTCAATCTGTAGAAAGTATGCTCGAATGATTTATAAATGATAAAATGTAGCAATTATCTTGAAGTTTGAAAAGAAACGTCGATGTTTGCAACTTAGATTTTACGATTTGTCCCTGAATTAAGTGAGTAACAAGAATATATTAATGATTGTTTGGTAACAATTCTCACCTATCAATGACCAGTTTTAAAGCCTCGTAAATTACTTCTTAGCAATAATAATGTTTCTTCTGCTTTTAGTTTTTGCATAAGGCAATGTGTTCTGAAAACTTGATGACCTAAACAGTATTTAATATCCATCTTTACGAACACGGCTGCATTTTGACGGCCCAGCTAAACAGAGAAGAGGAAGCTCTCTGTTAATAAATTTTCACCTTCATCATAATGGATGGTTGAATTATATTATCTACAGCAAGAAAACACTTCTTTCAAGGGATAGTTTATATTCATCTTCATTCAAACATTTTTTACCTGCTTAATATATGAATTTTGTGAACTGTGTTATCTCCCTTAATTCCTTCCCATAACGATATTTTTATCGAGCATCAGATTACACAGGCCAACAAAAATTATATCTTTTTAAGTTAGCTATGTTTTTTCCATATTATTTAGGACATTTTTTCAACGCCGAGTCCAAAAATGACATCCGTTTCTCTCGATCAGGTCATGTTTTTGTATTGTGTTGAGTTTTTTTTTTAAATCTGATCTAACTACATCGATTATAATTTTGTGACAATATCCATTGAAATTTGTTAATATGTTTCATACGAAATAAGTTTCTTAAGAGAACAAATTTTTCTCACACAATTTATTAATTAAATGTGAAAAACATCGATTACAATAAATTGAACAATATACATTGATAAATGTGACTACATGTAAATTGCATGTCACATCATCATTCTTCAAAATTCATAGTTTGAAATTGAATTTATTCAAAACCTTAAAACAATCAGCGGATGGGATGTCTCACTTCAAATTCCAGCCGTAATTAGCGATCATGACTACATCCCAGCGTCTCTGATATTTGTTCTCCCTCTCTTTTTATGTCCTGATGGAATCTCTCGTCCCATATTGATCCCAGATTCTCAGGAAACCGAACGATATTCGAGAATAAAAAATTCATTTTGATGCTCATGTTCCATCCGAGGTTTCTGAAAGCAGTCAACATATTGATGGCAAGTTCTGCGCAGTTCCTGGCCTTGATGCCAAGAAGGTTCTTCACGAACAGAACAAAAGCCTATTCTATTTTGTACATTGGGATTTCAAACTCTGGATCTCGGATGTGTTAACAGTTTTGAGGACCATCAAAGACGCCAGCTTTCATCTTCTCTACCGTTAATACTGAAAAAGCCTGACACAAGTTAGTGAAGCAGCCACCATCTTTGTCCAGACGTTTGGTGTACTGCTTGATCAAGCCAAGCTTGATGCGAAGCAGTGGGAAAAGTATCCTGTCTGCGTCCACCAGAGGCTTATTGATGACGTTCGTTGCTCTGCAAATCATCAATTCCTCCTGAACAGGCCAGCCCCTTTTTAGTGTA
>CAHIKZ030005124.1:590000-667500 GCA_903632075.3 Acanthosepion pharaonis
AACACCGTTCCTCTCACTTGGCTCCCTGATAACTACAATCTTAAAAATTTAAATGCAACGACAATCGCCATCTTCTGTTACGTTGATCCCTGTCCTTTTTTTCCTTTCCTCAATCCCTCCTTACATCCACTCTTTTCTCTCTATTTCACTCCATGAAACCCCCTGTGTGCTAGTGACACTCTTGCCTTACTTGGTTCGATTTGATGAAAAATATATATATATATACATGTATTGTTAGCATTTTTTTATATACAAACTAGCAGTGGAGCCCGGATTTGGCCGGGGATGTAACATTAAGAGATAGATCAAGTATCGACCATCATAAAGACTGAAAAAGAAAATTGACAAAGATCATTGTTTAAGGCTGACGGACGCTTGTCTTAATTAATTTTTTTTTTTTTTTTTACAAATTGGTCAAACTCAAACAAAAACATTGTTTTCAATCGTTATGAGTCTACCCATTGAATAGAATTTTTCAATTTTATTATAAACAATTGTGTTGTAAATGGAATTTTTAAAGCATTCTGAATGTAAAAATAAAGAAAAACGTGTGCAAGACAATAAGAAACACTATCTGCCAAAAAGAAAGTGAAGTTTTTTGAAATCCGATCCCATATATAAACGAACACACACACACACACACACACACACACACACACACACACACACACACACACACAATCAACCTGGGTTTTATAATAAGTATAACTCGATATGAGTTGTCCACCTTTCATTCTCGAAACAGCGATGCCTCTTAATCGTGTTTTCAAATTGATTTCGTGCAAAAACAATTGTATTTTTCCAATTTTTGGCACTGTCAGAACCACTGCAAGGTAATTTTACCTAGCCCTGCGAATTGTGTTTGAAATCGGTTGAAAAATGTAGGAAATCCGATCCCATATTTAAACGAACACACACACACACACACAATCAACCTTGATTTTATAATAAGTATGATGTACTGTTGGTATTTTTTTATTATACAAATCTATTTTAATACTATCATAGTGTTTTTTTTTTTCGTTTTGTTTGATAATTCACTATTTGACAACACCTGGGTCAAGAAAAAGTGCTACCAACCCGGGTCTATGTGGACCTGAGAATGACAGTGTTTAAGATGTGGTTCCCTGCCCATCCAAACTCCCACTCTCCCGATCAGAGAACCTGTTGCCAGATGAAGTTTATCATCATAACAAGGACATTTTTCTTCGATGTGACATGTCCCCTCCGGACTTTTGAGATAGCACACTACGACTTCATCTCGTTTGGAAATCATTTACGGGATACTAGTATGTTTGGATAAAAATAATTTATCCTTATGTTGCTGGAATCAACACTTTGGATATTAGCGTGTGTACGCGGTATCATTCATATTACTAGGCTTATCTTGGCAGTCTGTTAACTTTTGAAATCTGTCATACATACATAGACACATGTGTCTATAAAACACACTTGCTCCACACATACAGGCGCCCAAACAAGCACAATTTTCTTATAGCTAGTTTTTTTTTCTTTCATTACAATTATGTACATACCTAAATCCTTTTGTTAAGCGCCTGGAGCATTTATCCCGCAAAAAATATTGGCGGACTCAGTGTGAGTCCGGGTTAAAAAAATAAAACAAACATCAATGGATGTTATTAACAAAAGGATTTATGTGTGTACATAATTGTAATGAAAGAAAATTCTTATAGCTAGTTTTTTTTTCTTTCATTACAATTATATACACATATAAATCCTTTTGTTAATAACCTCCATTGATGTTTGTTTTATTTTTAATTTTTCTTCATTCTGTTTTTTAACCCGGACTCACACTGAGTCCGCCAATGTTGTTTGCGGGATAAATGCTCCAGGAACTTAACAAAAGGATTTAGGTATGTACATTACTGTAATGAAAGAAAAAAAACAAACTAGCTATAAGAAAATTGTGCTTGTTTGAGCGCGTGTGTGTGCGGAGTAAGTGTATGTGATAAACACATGTGTATACGTAGATATGACAGAGTTCAAAATTTAACCGATCACCAAGGAAGCAAACGCGCCTATTCAGCAGAGTTCTTTACTGACGTTGATTACATCTGTAAGCAAGAGTTAAAGAGAGCTAGAAAATTACGATTGCTTATTTATAGGATTAAAGAGCGCTCCCCTAGCAGGGGTTTTGGCAAATCCAAGTAGGATATCTCACGAATCTAACCAATGATTGCCTCTTTACTATCCTCCCAGTTCATGTCCTGTTGCACAGTTGCACCAGCTCATTAGATAAGTTAATCGATATTTCCTTCTAATATTGCTGTCAATATATCCACTGAATGTCAAATTCTCCAAGTCTTTCATTCTCTTAATGTCTTAGAAATATAAATTGTCTTCTCTCTGATTCTAAATACAAAAGTATCATTTTTGTTCTCACATTTCTTAAATATTCAGGCTTGATTACATATTCCGTCTCTGTAGTCTTGACATATTTTGGGAGAATTAAAATCCAACACTTCTCTTCATCCGTGAGGAAAAATGTGTAGCATTTAGATCCATGTAGGTAAATGGATATAGCATAAAATTACAAAAAATATTTCCTTTATTTCGTAAAACTCCTATGCCAGTTATACCTGAATCGGCGACGTAAGGATTCACATGGTCTCTTGCCCAAGAAGAAGATTTGTTTTGGTAGGCGCATGTCTGTCATTCGGGTAAGGTGTCCGGCCCATCGAAGTCGATGGTTTCTAGGCTCAACGATCAGCTCAACAACGCCTTGCTGAGGACAGAAATCGATTGGCTCAATTGGGAGACCAAAGCTGCAGAAAGAACCAATTGAAGAAGAGCAGTTCACCAAAAAAAAAAACCCTTTTGAAAACATTAGAAGCCAAATAGAAAAGACAAATAGAACCTAAAGAAAGGCCTGAACCCTCAATCCCCTGAATCCTCCAACCTTACCATGCGCTGGCTGCGAACGTATCTTCAGATCCAACATGGGATTCATTTCACACTCGGAAACGATGTCCGCCAACGACGACGTCTGTTAAAATACTTCTCAGATAGTAAAATTTCTAATATAGAATTATTATTGACGGATATGAAAATCATAATTATCTCAGTCTGTTGATATCTAATTATATATAAATATCTAATAAGTTATGAAGAGGGAGCATTAAATTTGGCACCATCTTCATACGGGATAAGATGCTAAAAATTTAAAGGCAACAGTTTATTATAAAACTAGAATATTTATATTTTAAAAAGTATATTTCTAAGTTATCCATTTCATTTTGTTTGCATTGGTATTGGAACTTCGAGAAAAACTTGATTCTGACATCTCAGTGAAACCTTACCAGCTCACCATTCCTATTTCGAAAAAAAAATTCTATGTTATTAGAACCAGCTGCGATCTCTATCTTGACATTTGACCTTGGACGAAGGAGGCGCCTAAAGTAAAAATTCCTATTTTATTTATATGGAAAATAAAACAAATACAGGGAAAACAATACTGATATTGAAGAAGGGAAGTGCTGTGGATAAAGAAAACACTCTTTTGCCAAAATCGATGACTGTGCATTTCGGGGAGCTTTTGACAACGGGGCTTGACAGCTATATAGGGCGACAAGAAAATGCGCTTGTATCAAAAATCACTTTCTGTTATGCTCCTGTTCCTTGTACCACGGTGATAGTCCAAGGTAGAACCAATAAAAAAGAACTCGAACACAGGAATGGAATAACACAGATATATTACAAACAGAAATATATACAGAGAAGTAGAAGTGTTAGTATCAACAATCAGGTTTAGTAGAGCGAACAATGTAGTCTCGACCAGTATCCCTATTCCAATGTCTTGCAGTAATTGTCTGAAAGCGACTCTGCTTCGGGCTGCCTCTGATTCGACTCTTGACTCGACTTGAACTACTGACTCGACTTGAAAAACTGACTCGACTTGAACTACTGACTGATGATATTCAGTCACACCACCCACGATGGCATCATGTGGCACAAGGCCTTTTTAACGTGGGCTCTCCGAGCCCGTGGGCTCGGCGAAAAATATGCCAATTGAATCCGTATAAACGGGTTCAGGGTCGGTTTACCTCCTCGAAAAAGAATCCGCCCTTCAGCGTAGCCTCTTTAGGATTCCTCCCCGCACGAAGGCAGAGAGTTCAACCGAGCAGTCGGTTCAGAAGTGAACGACTGACTAACGATATTCAGTCACCCCACTCCCACTGTGGCAGCATGTAGCACAAGGTCGGTTATTTATTGTGGGGTTCTCCGAGCTCGTGGGCTCGGCTCAAAAATATGTCCATTGAGCCCGTATAAACGGGCTCAGGTCCGGTTTACCTCCCGAACGAGACTACGCCCATCGGCGTAGCCTCGTTCAGCTTCCTCCCCGCCCGAAGGCAGAGAGTTCAACTGAACAGTCGGTTCAGAAGCGAACGACTGACGATATTCAGTCACCCCCCCCCCCCGACTGGGGCAGCATGTGACACAAGGTCGGTTATTTATTGTGGGTTTTCCGAGCCCGTAGGCTCGGCCTAAAAATATGCCCATTGAAGCCGTATAAACGGGCTCAGGGCCGGTTTACCTCCACGAAAGCGACTCCGCCCTTCGGCGTAGTCTCGTTCGGATTCCTCTCCACCCGAAGGCAGAGAGTTCAACGGAACTGTCGGTTCAGAAGTGAACGACAGTCTCCTTGCCTACTCCTGAGGCGCAGTATTTATTCCGTATGGAATAGTCCATTATTATTGTTATTATGGGTAAGGTCCCATAACACTTTCGCCCTTGCTAAATTGCATTTCACACCGTCTAACAATGCACAGATGCAATGTTCGATTTCCACAGTCATCCAACGCAGATGTACCATGACTGGTGAAATCATTCTGCATTTTCTTCTTAATGATTTCACTACAAGCAAAGACAATATAGCCACTAATATGCATGGGGTTACTTAGTATGAAAGTATACATGAAAAATAAAAATATTGATTGACGTTGCATTTACAGTGAACCCTCCGTATTCAAGGGCGGGTATGGACCAGAATCGGCGTCGAATAGTTAGAATCTGCGAATACTAACCCCTAAAAGTACTTATAAGTACCTATTTTGTTTGTTAGAACCCCATATGCCTTAAACTTTCATCCTAAACACTTTAGAATTTTTTCCTACCCATTTAAAAACATTTTTGAAAAATAGTACTCGTGGCCAGACATTTAGCGTAAATTTTCTTTCATACGTACAATAAACGTTTTTAATTACGCATAGATCGATACAACCATTGAAAATACTGTATAGAATATGTATAACAAGACATAAAATATAAAGTTTAAAACATTTTCTAAAAATAGAACAGTGATGACGCCCCCAGATTTATCATAAACTATTTTCAAAACCACAGGCGCGGCTCCTTAAAAGGACTAAGCCCAAGCCCTACGAATGTTTTTGCGTTTGTTTTTTGGTTTTTTTTTTTTTGCAATGAAGATGTACATTTCTGCCAAGTTTTTCCTTAAAAATGGACGTTTATATGTTTTAAGACACTTTAATAATGGAAATATTACAAGAATTATTTAAATATGTTCTATCGAAAAAATACGCGAATCAAGGGAGTTCTCAGCAAATAATCTCTACACATGTTCTTCAGGAAAAAAAACACGTCGAATATTCGCGGTTTCCGCGAATAACAAGTACATATGTTCTAAAGAAAAATCCGTGAATGCGTGAAGCCGCGAATTGCGAAACATGTATAAGAGGGGACTCACTGTAAATCATTTTATATTAACGTTGGCCGCAAAGCATGAAGGAAGAGAGTTCGACAACCGTGAAGTGAGAAAGAAGAATTTGCATGGAATATACGGTTACAAGTGGCCACTTCAAATGTAAAAGGATGAGACCTTAACGCCAATCTAGTACTGCGCTCAAATTCATAAAATCTAGGTACTGAATTTGAGTGCAGTACTAAATCGAAAACATCAGACCTAGGCAACAAATCTCACCAGAACAATTACGATGATAAAATTTATAGAAAAAGCAGACTTACGACGTGGGAACATTGACTTAAACTGAGTCAGGAAAAATAATACTGAAGTTTGTTTTTTGTTTTTCATCAAGAATATCTGAAAACATATCAGGACAAATCAGGCCACATGACGTAATTTAATCCTTTGTACACAATTTCATGTCAGACAACAATTGGTCAGATTGCCGTTCAGCAAGACTCTTTGAAAAAGCAAGAATATTATGATTTATGATCTATTTCAGTCTTTTATTACATATATTTGTAATAATTTTAGCTGAAGCAAGGCAATAATGCCACAAAGACGCAAGTGAATGCGAAGGATTTAGAAGGAATCGGAAACTCACTCCTTATCAGGTACAAGGGATAAACCCCTACACCTGTTTAAACGACCGTTTATATCTATGGGATGGTTTAACGTCTCCAGTCATACTACTATCGGCAGGTGTTATCCAGCATAATAAAATAAGTGGTATTAATTTCATATATTTGTTTATATAAGTAAATATACAGAAACGAGTTTCACTTTTATCGAAGCTTCATCAGAGATTGAGATATAGAGAAAAAGGGAAAAAAATAAGATATTTTAACTTTGTGTTGTTTGATTTTCGTTGATTAATCATGATTCACGTTCATATAACTTGTAGAACATAAGTTAGTATAATTTATGGTAATTAATATTCTTGGAAAATGTATGATTTCATCTCCATCTCCTAGTTGTGTGTTAATAGTAGGACTTGAATGACGTTGTTATTGTCATTAAAATAAATGAATGCAATAGTCACTCGCCAAAAAATTAGAAAAGAGTTTTTCTTAACACCCCAAATATGGTCGGTCTAAATAACTTACAAAGTGTCGATAAGCCGTAAAAAATCAAAGAATTTTCTAATATTCTTTCGTATTTCATGGAGTTTTCTAACAGTCAAAATCTGTAAATAGTTACAAAAGTAGTAGTTTTGCTAAAATTACTTAAACAGGTTTTAAAAATACTATTTTTATGTTTAAGAACACAGAGCCTGGCTCAGGATAGAAAGTTACTGCTCGGAAGACCATGAGGGCGCGAATTTTTGACAATGACGGATAAACGTTGTTTACGTTTTGAATATAAGACCAAAACGGCGCGAATAAAATAGCCTAATTATGTACAGTAATGGATCACATGCAATATAGGCGAACAATTCAACGAGAAAAAATGAAAATAAAGACAAGGTATCTAAATACAAGATCAGTGACATTGTATCCAGGTTGAAAAGTGTTTCTGATTCGCTCGCTCGCCTATGTTATTACCATGGAGGGTTCTGATTGGTCGGTCGAAATGTCACTTCAGGGCGTAGCGATTCTGAATGTGCATCCATTTTTAAAGATGGCGATTTTTTTTGCTATTTATAGTTTTTTTTTATTTATATTTTTACAGTTAACTGTCTTGAACTGATTTAAAATTACCGCAAAAAAAAAAAATGCTTTCAATATCGGATATAAATCTCAATCAAACTGACCGTTGTACAATTTACATTAATATTTGGCATCTTATCACACATATTTCTTCTTCTGTCTACTCCTGGGTATGATAATGAACTACATTACGGCAGCAAGTCTCTGATCGAAAGAATCACGTCTTATAGTCAACGACGAAATTGTTCGTTCACCCATCAACTATGGATATTTATTAATCCATTTCTTAGAATTGCCTGCCCGTATGATGCTAGGTTTTGTATACGTGAATAAGCAAAAAAAAAAAAAAAAAAAAATAGAATCTCAATTTTCGCACTTGTTTAAATACAACAAATTTGACAGGCGAATTATGCAAAATAGGAAAAAACGAAATTATTCGTACAGTATAAGATGTCGTTTCAAATTGATTGATTCGTGCAGAACCGTAATCTTCTTTTTCTGAAGCCACGCAGTGACTTTCTTGAAAGTAAATCTCCGACATAGATGAAAATTATGAGGTGATGGTTATAGATTTCATCTATAATTTTGATATAGTCTGCAGATTTCATTATTCCTCTAATTGCAATTAATTTTCCAGTCCCCCCTTGAGACGCCCCCATGTTTTAATGCTGCCATTGTGTTTTTTGAGAGAAAAGTCTGAGCATTCTTGCGACAAATTTTCTGTACATCATTATGTGCAAAAAGCTCAATTTTTGTTTTATCACGCCATATTACTTTTTTCTAAAAGCAATTTTTATTACCCAAGAACGTTTTGTCAAAATTAAACCGAACAACAATGTAACATGGTTTGTGAAGAGGGGTTTGTCGTGGTCGGTTTCCATACAACGACTTCCTTCTTAAACAGCGTTGTATTGTGGGAGTAATTACGCTGATACCCATCGTATCAGAAGTTTTGGCGATGCCTTTCAAAACAACTCTTGGTCTATATTAAACTGGAGACAAGGTTTTCTGGTAGTTCTCAATGACAATTTGGGTATTCTTCCACGTCTAGTTCCCTGTCGTGCTAAACTATTTAAAATAGTTTATAACAGAGTATACCGTAGATCTAGGGATAGCTAACCGGTTTGAAATCACGCTGTAACTATTTCCCGACTTGCGGAAGTTAATTCTCTGCCTCAAGTCAACGATAATCCCCTCTGTCTTCCGCATCATATTGTTAACGTAATAATAACAATGGTGACACTTTACGCACCACGTCACGCTATTGCTGGAATTATCACAAATATTTTACTGCATAAATAATCTAGAAGTTTTCCCCGATAAAATAATTATGTAAATTACATAAAATTACACGATATCTTAAAACTATATCTTCTACTGTACGAATAATTTAATATTTTCCTATATTGCTTGTGACATTTGTATTTAATCTATTGTTCTGAAAATCTAATTTTATATTACTTTTTGTGCTTATCAACATATAAAATACCTGGCATCATACGGGCATTAAATTCTGAGATATGGATAAAAATATTAAAAATTGATGGGTGTACGAATAATTCCGCTGTTTACTAAATGCTGTTGCTCCCAGGTCCATTGTGATTCGAAGTAGTAGCACCTGTTGGGGTCTCAGCTTTGGGCAAATAATGCCCCCCACCCCGCAAGCAAAAACAAAATACTATGAAATTGTGGTAAAATTACCAGCAATGCATATCTGCATGAGAAAATTACCGGCGATACATATTAATAGTAAAATTACTAACAATACATTTTAAACTAAAACGACCTACTGTACAATTTATAGCAGAATTACCAACAATAGATTTTATAACAAAATGAACTACGACACATTTAATCTTTAGTTGAATGCATATTGCGTTCAAAGTATATTTAGTTGAAGCCATAAAATTGTCTTAGAAATATTTAGATTTAGACATTAAATAACACACAGAATTTGATATGTTGCTAAACAAAATCAAGTAAACAGTCAACATGGCAGAATTCATTCATTATGTTGATCCGTATATTATCCTATAACTTTCATATCACTGTCTCTAGTAATTATGTCCACAAAAACATATACATGCACAAAATCTGAGTATCATATACCATATATTCAATTGTGAAAGCAAAATAACAGATGCACTGTTTTTATTACTATAGAGCACCCAAAAATTTAAATTCCAGAATTAACTTACTCATAAGGAGTTGATATGTTATTAAATAAACACGCATGACATTATCTCAATTTAATTTACTACGTGTTGATTTTTCGGTGAACTGAATCATTCGACGGCTGGGATTCAGTTTACTGATGTTGAGTGAAACCTGTTTTCATACAAATTCAATTCGCTATTTGGAATCGCCTCGAGTTTAATATTTCCCAATCTGTAGTTGTCGGAAAATCTTGGAAAGGATTCAGTTATGTTGTCTATGAAGAAACATCTTACATTCTTACGACGCACCGCTCTCGGCGGATATTTTTCTGCTGTAAGACATCAAACATCATACTTCACGAAAGGCGTAATGTAAAACATATGTAAATAACTTAATATGAGGAAATACTCGCGCAAACACACAAACATGGGGTGATTTTGTATTTTATTATGAATTAATTATTTGCTCTGCAATGAATAATTTGAGCATTTTTTCTGAATCAGTTTTAATATTTTCTATGACTAGGATCCACTTGGAGTATATGCTAACTTATATATCACCTTTAATTTATATATATATAGAAAAAGTTTCAAATTGAAAATTATAATGTTTTATTTTATGAAAGTATTTATTTATTTATATATATATTTGATATTTCAAATTGTCCTCAATTTTTCATCAGAAATAACTGTTTGTTACAAATAAATTAAAATTACTTGCTAACAAACAGTAATTTTAATTTAATTTTAATTTTAATTTATTTGTAACAAACAGTTATTTCTGATGAAAAATTGACGACAATTTGAAATATCAAATATATATATATAAATAAATAAATATTTTCATAAAATAAAACATTATAATTTTCAATTTGAAACTTTTTCTATATATACATATTAAGAAAGTTATGCTATATATATATATATATATATAAATAATATCATTCTTACGTTTACCATCCATTCATACATATATATATATATATATATATATATATATATATATATATATATATATATGTGTGTGTGTGTAGTCATCTACAAAACAGACTGTTTCACAGCTCATCAGTGTGGCTAGACGTCCGGCTGCCTCTCGCTAGGATCGCAAGCCAAGTGAATTGGCGTCAGTCGAGGATTCTACCATTAAGTCGTGGTGCATGGCTGGGATGAACGTGAATTAAAGCATATTTATTTTTAGATAAATACACAGTGATATATATATATATATATATATATATATATATATATATATATATATATATATATATATATATGTGTGTGTGTGTCTGTGTGTGTGTGTGTGTGTGTGTAGGTAGTTTTCCCTGCGTTCACGTCGATATCAAATGTGACAAAGGTCAGTTTAAAGTGGCTTTAACGTCAATTCTGTGGGAAAATTGTCCAAGTCACCTCCGTATTCTCATCCTTTTCAGGTTGCATAAAGCACCGGTGTATAAGCATGTAACAGCCTGTCACCTCTGAGTGCTGATTTCAATCTTCACTGTTATATATATATATATATATATATATATATATATATATATATATATATATATGTGTGTGTGTGTGTGTGTGTGTGTGTGCATTTTAGGCAGCAAATTTCTTTTAGGCATATCTGATTAAATTAAATTTCGCGACATCAACACCAAACTTTCTGTCTGCACATTCACACCATAGAAAAATACTGATAGATAACGCAAATATCCCACACCAAGAAAATAACAAATTCAATGTACAGATCCTCGAAGCAATCTACATTAAAAAAAAAAGCTGACAGTAAATAGAATCAGCTACCAATACTGAAGTAATGTTTTGAAATGTCGATAAAAAAAGAACACGTTTTTCTCGCTTTAATTCGTGCATAACCATGACATTACAACATAAAATAAAAAAAATTTCATACTGTATAATTTTTTTCACCTTCTAATGAACGCTAAGTATAACTGTCAAACGTTGCATTTTAAAGCAAAAATTAGAGTAATGGATTCCAACACATAGTTTTGTGTTGATATTTACACTCCTGAACAACTCACAGTTTTCTATTACTATTTGCACACCTGAAGATGATCTCGGAAGATCGAAAGTACTTGGCAGATAAAAGCGATTTTCACAATTATACCACATTTTTCATATCAGTTAATTGCAATACACGGAAGGTTATTCGTGACTATGAACGGATTTAAAAAAAAAACTAAGCAGACATAATGTGTGTAATTTATTTAATCAGACATGCTTATATATATATATATATATAAATATATATATATATATATATATAGCCTGACGATTGCACCTAGCATGAAACAGACTGTCCTCTCTAAGAGTTGACTTCTATGTACACTTTTTATATATATATATATATATATATATATATATATATATATATATATATATATATATATATATGTCATCCACAGACATATTGTTTCGCTGTATCACAGCTCCTCACTGTGGCTAGACATTCGATCGCTTCAGACAGAGACCGAAACCCGACCGATTTGGTATCAGTCGGAGATTCTAACCGTTAGATAATCGACGCCTGGCAGAGAGAAAGCGGAATTCTTGCGTATTTATTTTTTCAGAAACAAACCAGTCACTCAGAGAACTAAATCGCTAGGAAAGTCTTGCATTATCAGCAATAATGGTGACTGTTTGCAAATTTGTTCGTTACTTTCCACAGTGCTCGACCGATTAAATTATATATATATATATATATGTGTGTGTGTATATATATATATTTCAGAATTGATAGTCTCAGCACGTTTTAGACATTTTAAATATTTTATACGTTAAATTTTACCACCATCAGGAAAATCCACCAAGTCTGAGATTGAACTGTAGGTTGTTCAAATAAAATTCTTGAGGGGGGAATTTTAAGAACGATACAATCTGTAAATAAATCAAAGGAGTATTGATTTATATAGAATTCAGAATATTACACCTTGCCAAAACGCCAAATGGTAAGACCGCTGATTCCTATATCAACTGCTTTCTCGAAAGAATGTTGACGAATATAAATTCGTCAACATTCTTTCGGGAAAGCAGTTGTTATAGGAATCAGCGGTCTTATTTATTCTGTCTCCTTTAATAAAAAAGAATGAAAATTCTGTTGTCAGTTGATTTTGAAATCTTCACGTCAAAGAGCTCTAAGTGTGTCTTTGAAATTTGCAACCACAAGCACTTCAAGTCATGAGTCAATCTTATCTCTATCCTTTTCGTTCTCAAATACATCGCTTCCAACTATTTCCTCTTGCATTCACATCACACAACAGTCAGCTCTGAGTGGCTCTTGAGATTTTTATTAGGAGAAATTTACTTCGAAATATGTTAACAGTATCTAAATGATTCACACGCGGAGACGTTAGTGTTGAATCAGCGTGGACTGATACAGAAGGTTTCTCATCCTTTATTAGTAAAATGCGTGGTAAAACGATGTACAATACGAAGTGGAAGTAATAATTTCGACGCTGGCTCCTACAATCTTCGAGCGGAATAATAAGGCTCTTTTAGAAATCCCTAAATGCGAATGCCCCTCGATTATGAGGAATTTTGAAGCGACGACATGCTAATTTCTCTTGGGTATTTACACTGAATTAATTAATAAATGTCAAATATGCCTAAATTAATGGTATATTATTATTACGTGCCTTTGCATATGAAGATGATTCAGGAAGACACATGCATATTTATCTGCAAGAGATAATGGGAGGTAATAATGGTACTGACGATGTTCAGTATAGAGCAATAATTTCCAACGTGGTGCGCATGACCCAACGGTGAGGTATGATAATATTTTGGTGGGGCAGACATTTGTGTAGTTTGTATGCTTGAATAAAGTAGGGTTTAATTTTCTAAATTCTCCAGAGTTGTTTACCTTGGATTGTTTAGATATTTGATTGAATATTTACGAATACTTTTTTGTAATGAGTTATTATTACTTTTTAGTATTGTAAGAAATTGTTCCTGGTAGAGCGAAATGCTACGTGTGTTGAGTCAGAGAAATTTCCGCGGCAAAAATATAGCTGGTTATGATTTTGACTGGCGTGGATTCGTTTGGCACTTTTCCAGGATGAAATTCTGACTGCCTGAATCGATCTCAACGCTTCCTTTTATTTGGTTCTGGAAGTAGGGATCGTCTCCAAACGGCTTGGCGCGAAAAGATATTTTCACGTGAATTTGCTACAGTTTGAGCCAATGAAAAGTCTAGTTCACTGGAACTAGGGTGTTGATTGGTTAATAGGTAATTTTGTGGTAGAGTGTATTATTCCGGAGCGGTAAAAATGTATGTATGGACTATTCCATCAAAGTTCTAGTGAATAAATATTTGGAATATTTTGTTCGACAAGTAATTCCATCAGTGAAAGAAATGAAATCAGAAATACGTGGAACAAACAGTTAAATATAAATTTCCAAAATACAATCCTGCTGTCAATCAATGACAGGTTCCTGCGAAATATTACATTGTAGTTGTGGATTTTTATCTATTAGTACACCATATACAGTGCACAATGCGTAATTTGTATAGTAGGGTCAGGCACTGTCTGTGAGAAAAGGAACACAATGACGCAATTCACTCCGTTAGAAACTATGAAACGTCATGGTGTACTGCTTGTCATTCGCGTCGGAAGCTCCACTACGAACATTTCAGAATGTTTGTGTGTCTATCACCAAGGATTCGGAAAGAGTTGGATGAGTCTAATGATGATTACGAAGTTATGGCTGCTCAGAAAAAAATCCCTCTGATCATTCTAACCAGAAAAAAACAAAAAAAAAAACAAAACAAAACTCCCAAATTATTTGTTGAGGGCCTCAAACTCAATACGGAAGCTTACATCAAGTCCCTTGTGAGGAGTTAGTGCTGCCTTTGGTCAAGTGGGTGTCTGTTGCAAGACCCTTGGTCTGTCAACAGGAATCTCCACCATACCACACAAGCAGGACTTGTCATGACTGTCAGGCAATTTCTGCGATACATCTACCTTACATTTGGCCTCCCAACTCCCCAGACCTCAACCCCCTTGATTATTATGGGTAGGGAACATTTGAGGGAGAGACCAACAGAACTCCTTATAACACAAAACGTGAACAGAATGCAAGGATTATGGAGTTATAAGAAGAGTGGCAGGAGATTCCGAAGTCTTCTAGTGGTCGTGGTTGAAGCAAATGGGGAATTTATTGAATAAATGTACTCTTTACTATTTCAAGATAGTTTGGTGTAATTTTTAAATGTATCTGCTAAAATGAGATGATAATGTTATTTTTATTTTGTGCGTAATTTAGACGACAATTTATCGATCGCATACGGATTTATCCCATTAAACCATATTTTTTAGCGGATATCCATATTGGTTTAGATGCTAGGTTTATTTTTTTAACAGTATATTTGTTTTCGCCTATCGGTTTGAATATTCGAAGAATCTTTTTAATACGGCATAAGGCAGGATTAGAACCTGCGCACCACATTGCAAGATAAGCCCTCGTTATATCCGAAGTGTTTTTACTTGAATCAGGCACTAATACTGTAAATTTTTTGTTTACCGGCCTAAATATATATGAGAAATCTTGTTAAACAAAATGCATCATATATATTCGTAAATAATTATATAGGCCACACTACGACATGTTTGACACACAGACTCACTCTACACCTTTCTGACAATAGCTCAATTAGATCTCATTTAAATATTCATAGAGACCTACCGGACACTATTTGTAACATACTTGTCGACAACACTAATATAATAGCATCATCTACATGCAAAAATAAAAGTTAAAAATAATGGAAGCCCTATTAATAAAAACAAACAAACCACCACTTAATAATATTAACTTTGAACATGGACATAATATCGTGACCGTGTTTTGAAAAATGAAAGCATTTTATAAAACATACATAAAACAAACTAATTCTTCTTTTAACAGTTAATCCTTGAAAATGGCTAAATGTATAGCCGAAAGCGCTCGGATAAAAAGAACATTCGGACAGTTTTTATATAATTTATCACCCGAAAAGGAAAAAAAAAAATTAGATCGCATGAGAAATTGTATAAAAAACTAAATAAAAGCACTTTGTCTGTCGTTTTCAATTAAATGTGCATGAAAGAAGGATTGCTATATATATATATATATATATATATATATATATATATATATATATATATATATATATATATATATATGTTACATTTCAAGTTTAATTGGTTCTTTCGTCTTGGATATTTTACGGGGCACCCGCTGAGGATTGCATTCAATACTTATTAGTAATGGTCAACTCATGTAACCATGGAAACTTCTGCCAAAACCCGAGTTTGGCTGGCTGATTTTAATTGTCAAATTTGTTGGGCTGTTTCCTGTTGTATTTTGTCTGGGACACGTAGTGTGGATCTAATTCACTATGTAGCTGTAATGGTAACTAGAACAATATCGCTACCAATTCCCTCAGGTTCAGTTAGGCGCTTCTACTACTTCAATCATTTAATGTCGAATTATGTATGCCTCCCCAATGAGGATCGAAATCATTACTCAGAAAAACACATTAGCATCATTCCTCATTCCTCCAAGAGGAGGCGTTGGGATGGAGAATCAGAATAAGATGGAAAGCGAGAGACAGAGAAAAGGGCAAATTGATAAACGAATAGCTGTACGATAATGTCTTATTGGTTAATTTAATATATATGCAAGCAGATATAGATGAACATTTCATAATACTTACTATCCGTTCTATTTATTCTGCGATTAAAGACTGCCGGTCATGACAAAAATTAGCTTTCCTAGAACATTGTGAACTGGCGCTACATAATCACATGCAAAGAGCTACACCAAGTAACAGAAACAACATGACTTGTTAACTACCAACAGCAGCAACAATTAAAATGGATAGCGTGTCTAAATCGAAGAGAAAATAATGACATAATCAATATGTTAACATTCCGCACCACTATAAACTGAAGATAAGTATGGGAACACCCTCAATACTTAAAAGAACGATAACAGCTACTGGAGTTGATAAATCTTTTTCCAAAAACAGAAATGTTTTAATAGAAAGATTTTATAAATTTCAACCAAAAAGAAGTACTGGCTACTCGGTCAATGAATGCCGAATATTTCCTTATAGGGAAACGGTTATGATTACCATTATTATTACAACAACATGAACTGCTGCTACAGAATCATATACAAAGAGCTGTACCAAGTAACAGAAGCCACATCACTTTTGGACTACCAACAGTAGCAACAACTAAAATGGATAGCACGTTTACCTCGAAGAGAAAATAATGACATAATCAATATGTTAACATTCCACACCACTATAAACAGAAGATAAAGAAGGAAACTCCCTCAATACTTTAAAGAGCGATAACAGCTACTGGACTTGAGAAATGTTCTTCCAAAAACAAGTTTAAAGTTTTTTTATAGAAAGATTTTATAAAATTCAACCAAAAACAGTACTGGCTGCTCGGTCAATGAATGTCGAATATTTCCTTATAGGGAAATGGCTATAATTACCAATATTATTACTTAGCAGCTGTAAACTGGTTTGGAAGAAGGCTATATAACTACAACATATATTTGGATAGAAGACATTTCTTTCATTTTAATATACGGTCTACTCCGACTGCTGTTATTTGACTTACAGTAATTTCTATCTAAGACGCAAATTTATCATACATTTTCTGCTATTTTATATCAGGTACATTTATTTAATTTACTTTTTCACCTACTTTGCTTCGAGCATCCCATTGTCAGTTCACATTTTAACTGAAACCAACTGGATCAGTTAATGTTCCTATTGACTTACATTAGGAACCGCAAGGCGGCAGTACATCTGCATCCCGAAGATCGCAACCTCCAACAGACGATGTATAAAAGTGGAACATTTGTATTTAGTCACGTAAGCTGCCTCCAGCGAAAACTGCGACAAAAAAAAAAGAATTAGGCTTAGACACATACAGATGCCTGTAATCAAAAATTCGATTAATTTACATGCCGATCCCTACTATACAGACAATCGATAAAGTTCTGGCTCTCAGCAATATCCCATCCTTTGTCACTTTTAGCAATGGTTGTCTATTTACTATTCATCCACTCCCCCTGTTATATATGTATGTGTCGGTTATTATTTTCATTTGATGGTAAGGTTTCGTTGTTTTGTATCGGTAAGAGCATCTATGGCTATCTACATCTCCCTTATATTTTGTTTTTTCTTTTTTTTTTTTAAATCTGTTCCTCTAAGCAAGGCGGGAATGCCACTACGACGCAGGTGGTTACAAATAATGAAAGAGAAAGTGAAAGTGAAAAAGAAGACTGAATATAGGCCGGATTAAGGAAATGACAAATGATGAATAGAACCCAAAGAAGACAGAAGACAGAGATTGATGTTGCATTTACATTTTTGAAGACTGTTGTTATCAAGGAACTTCCACAGGTCGGAAGTGTGAGAAAATAAACTGCTGGGGTAGAAGTGACGGTTGCATATTATCTATTTAAACAGTAAAAGGGTAAGAGACCAAGATGGCAATATAGTAGTACGCTTAAATTCATGTAGTTGAGGCACTAGAAAAAAAAGCTCGTGAGAGCAGTTGCTATGAAAATGTTTGTAGAAAAGGCAGAGGGAATCCACGTCACGCCGGTGAGCATTTTAAATTCCTGGATTATATTACAGATCCTTCTTTACATTCTGTCAAGGACAGATCCTTCTTTCGAATATGTCAATGACAGATCCTTCTTTAGATTCTGTCAAGGACAGATCCTTCTTTAGATTTTATCAAGAAGAAATCCTTCTTTAGATTCTATCAAGGACAGATCCTTCTTTAGATTCTGTCAAGGACAGATCCTTCTTTATATTCTGTTAAGGACAGATCCTTCTGTAGATTCTATCAAGGACAGATCCTTCTTTAGATAATGTCAAGGACAGATTCTTCTTTAGATTCTCTCAAGTACAGATCCATCTTTACATTCTGTCAAGGACAGATCCTTCTTTAGATTCTGTCACTGTATTTTCATTAACTCTTCCAATCCCTGTTTTGCCATCCATTTGCATAAGCTCGATATGTAGGCTGCTGGCTGCATTCCCCGCATTCAATATGTCCTTGGAGTGTCAGCTTCTCGAAGCCTTAATTGTGTCCAAGACATTAAACTGTAACCTTGTGATTATATATATAAGCGTGCTTATTGTCAGGTAAAGCCTGTTAATATATATTTGAGCTCACGTTTCTGTATAGTCTGTAATAATCCATAGAGTCATATTTAAATAATGTATGCCCTTAATGTATTTAATATTGAACACATTTTTTTACTCATTTTTTTAAAATTTCAAGCCCCACCCGCTAAAAGTGAAACGTTTATCTGCATACCTGGAATTACATTAAACCTAAATGATTCATTTATAAATAACTCATAGGTAATAAAATACGAAATAAAACTGGGCTCTTGAAAATGTGTCCTCAAATAAATGATACACTCTATATAAAAATATATATATATTCTTGTTATGTGCCATGTCCTTTTTTTAGGATGTAGGCGATCATAGCTCTCCATCTCTCTTTATCCCTTGCAGTTCCCAAAAAACTCCTTCACGATCCTCCACCCCCCCCAGATCACGTTCTCTCATTCTTCTGCTCAAGCCCACCAGGAATTTCACGCGCCGCTTTCCCTTATCCCTCTTTCTCACTATTCGACCCGTGAGTATCAGATTCTCTACGCCCTCCTTCTTCATTATGTGTCCCAGAAATTTCAGCTGCCTCTTCCTGATATTAAGCCTGAGCCTTCACCTTGTCTGCATCCTCTCCAAGACCTCATTGTTGCTCACACGCTCTGTCCACGAAATCCTCAGCATCCTTCTGTAGAACCACATATCCGTCGCCTCGAGTCTCTTCATCTTTGAGGAAATCGGAACTGCTCTGTATCCGTTTTTGTTTGTTACCAAAGAAATCCTCCAGCCTCGCAATACTATACTTTTTGGAATGCGCCCTTGGCCATACTAGTACGCCTGTGGATCTCAGTGACACACTTACCGTCCTCTGTCAAAATACTTCCCAGATATTTAAAATTCCGCGTCTACTTGATTCTGGTGTTCTCGACCTGCAAATCGCATTTAGGGATCATCCTCTTACTGATGACCATTCAGATATAAAATGAACACACCCCTTGTAGTTATCAACGAACAGTAAAAACCACAAGGGATAATACATGGAACTTGAAGGAAGAATAATCTCATGATTAGGATATTGATTTTTTCACAGTCATTTAAACAATGTTTTAGGAAGGAAATCCCCGAAGGTACTAGAAGGAGCAATAACAATTACCGGATTTGAGACTTCTATTTTTCTTAAAATATTACACTGTTTTAAGTGAAATAATTTATAACGTTTTGGTTTTTACAGTATGGGTAACTCTTTACAAAGCCAGGAAGCCATTCAAAGTAGAGATTTACGTTAGTAGGACGTTTGTATGTATAGGTGAGAGAGGTAACAATTAAGTCTAGCCTTGAATAGGTTAAGATTGTAGTGATTGGTAAATTCAACAGACTGTAACACCAAGCGTTCGGTCAATGCGTTCCGAATATTTCCTGTAAGGAAAGTTCTGATCACTCCATCACCATTATCAACCGAATTATTAGTCATTATTTTTGACAAAATCTATTTTAGCTACCCTTTCAAATTTCCACTACTTGCGTAAAACGTCAGATTATTGATACAACGGCTATCAAAGTGTGGGGGCACGTAAACTTGGATATCGAATCGACGTAAAAGATAATAAAAAGTATGAAATGAGAGAAAGAAAAAAGAAGATGGAGGTCTGGTTGAGTATAGAACTAACAGAGAATAAAAAAAAACGTAAAAAGAGGAAAGGATAACAAAATGAAGCGATTAGTGAACTGTAGAAGCCATGTCTGATTTCTGTTTATTTTCGGCCTACAGCTTGATTCTGGTTGAAGATTAGCTGCTTGATTAGGCTGCTGCCAGTCGAACTGAAAAGTGTGGGTTTTCTAAAAGCAGTAAGGTTGTATAGACACGCGCAATCACAGACCTTTAGAATGTGTACTCGCGGAGAATTTAGCCAAAATCTACTCGCTCAGACATTTTGAAATGAACAAGAAGACAGAGAGCGACGCATGGATATAATTTAGAAGCAAATTTCCATGTCATGGATGAGAATGGTACGTAATTTACAATCCCAGTGATCAGCTTTCGATCACTGTTATGAAAAACGCGATAGCAAATAATGAATTTCAAGCTAGTTAGAACGTTTCCATTTTTAAAATTAATGTAAACAAATATTTTACTTATGTCTACATTCATATATTTACTATAATATAAGTTTAGTTGATTACATACAGTAATAAATCTATGCTGACATGCGTGATATACTCTATAAAGTCCAAAGAAGAATCAGCAATATTATAGGTCCTGATCTGGCTTCAGTTACTTTCCTACCGAGGTGTAGTTGCCTCACTGTTACTTTTCTATACTTATTTTTATTGTCCAGCTCTTCGATATGATATCTGGATTTTATGTATTTAAGGGAGGCGTGTACTCATCAAATCACGGTTGATTTCGATAAATATAAGCGTCAGTTCGATACTAACAGTATCTTTGCTCGCATTTCTCGATTGCTGAAGTCGTTATTGTCTCCATGTTTTTCAGCCAAATTTAATTTTTAAAAATGAGGACAATCGCTATCTGCTGTCCTCCTGACTTCTCTTATATTGTTCTTGCTCCTTAGTAATTTTTTTCTCCTAATGATTCCATACAAGGTAGCTTAGGGGCTGTAGAGCACTGCCTGAGTTGGACTCGATTAATATATAATATATATATATATATATATATATATATATATATATATATATGAGGCATGCTATATTTATGGGTAAATGTGAACAAAAATAAGGATAGAGTGTATGCAATTATGAAGTGTGACACTGATGTAAACACGAACAGGCGACAGTCTGTTGATTATATTTTAAATATAATAGTTACTGCATGAACCGTTATCATAATAAAACACTGCTTGTTAACCATAATGCACCATTGTCAACCAAATATAAATAGTTGAGAAAACACACGACTCATGTGGCCTGAAGATAAAGTTCAAGCATGATATATATTTTGTAGCCCAGTGTTGACTTCAGTGTCCATATATATATATATATATATATATATATATATATATATATATATATATAATCTTGAAATGTTATTATAACGGATACTCGTATTTGAAATAACAGAAAGATATATATATATATATTGATGTACAGTACAAGCAAAATAAATTACTAGTAAATTAACAATGTGAGTGGATTTTATGTCAAGAGATTGTCAATGGATACAGCTACAAGATTCAATATATAAAACTGCTGCAATTCTATTTATCTAACCTTGATGAGCGGAGGGTCCGCAAATCCTTGAATTCGGTCAATTGATTAATTGATTGTTTTTTACGGTTTAACAATTTTAGAGTTATTTAAAGATGAAACATGTTTCTGATTGTTTGAGTCTGCTTACAGTATCCGGTTTCCTCAAACGTTCCCTTAAATATGTGAAGTCGGTCGAAGGATAAATCTTTTGAACTTTTGACTACACAAATAGAAAATAATTAAAACAACGAATATATATATATATATATATATATATATATATTCGTTGTTTTATTTTTTTTATATATATATATATATATATATATATATATATATATATATATATATATATATATATATATATATATATATATATTACTCTACTTACTAAATCTATCACATCTACAACAAAAATAATTTACCTAAACTCAACTTGTCACAACTACATCTAAAACAATAAAAGACTTAATCAATGCAAAACAAAACAATAAAACATCTAAAGGAGAAATTTACTCTATCAACTGGAAGAATTGCTAGAAAATATATTGGTTAAACCTTATAAAATTTTTTATTTTTCTTTTTTTATATTATATATATATATATATATATATATATATATATATATATATATATATATAGCACGAAGTCAGAAGCCATCGTGACCGAGCGTTTGAGTGTGCTGACCTTGGTCAGATTAATTTAAATCACGCTAAAAACACGCCCTTTCCCAGAAACTGTAACTAAGGTTTGCTCAGCATTGTTCCAGTATAAACCAAAGGTTGGCCCTGTGTATGTTGAAAAAACACAAATGTGTCTGAGCAAGTGTCTGCAATATGGATTTGTTTGCTCCCTAGTAGGTACACAGGTATCCTCGAATATAAGTGGCCATATATATATATATATATATATATATATATATATATATATATGACTGTTGAGAGCTACAGTTTATTCACTCAGTAGAATACGCTTTAATACGCAAATATCCATGAATCGTATATATCAATTTACAGACTTTCAGGCAAACACACGTCTGCATATATTCAAAATCTTACCAAGCGATAAAAAAGAACGGATGTTTTGAAATATTTACGCTTGCTTTCACAAACACTAAGGTTGAACCTTTCAGTTCAAATAACAGAACATTTGATTACACTCGAAGTATGTTTAGCTTTAGTTTAAATACATAAAACTATTTTTTTCGTAGGTTGATTGGTGATACAACACGAGGTCAAATGCACAGAGTTCAACTGCTTGGCTCGCCACTGATTCCTATTATATGTGCTGTCTTTTCTCAGGCGGGTGGGGGCGATGTTTTACACTTCCTAACACCTTCTCGTCTGTGGCTGTTAGTATGTTTTGTCATTTTATCGTTTCCCCCCTGTCCTTGTTCCGCCATCTAGTTACACATGTTCACAGTTTACTCTCTGATTTCCTCTGCCTTTCTTGCCTTAAAGTTGCCTTTTGAGTAGCAAATTCTCCAAGCCTTTTACCGCATTACATGTCCCAGAAATGTCTACAGTCTCTTTGTCATTCTAAGTAAAATCGTCCTATTTGTAGCCATTTTCTCTTAAAACGTCATCCTTCTTCACATGATTAGGCTTGAGTGGGAGCCATTCTAGACGAAGGAGAACTCTGATTTCAAAATGGTGGCGAAGAAAATAGGAAAAATTTCCAACTCGAAAGAAGTCTTAACAGAGAAAAAAAGCATATGTAGAGAGCCATGTTCACTTTGATCCTTAAGGCTTGTGACATAAAATCCGTTATTTACTTATTTGCGTATGATTAAATCTGTTGAAAACCCATACATTTTCTTGATTCAACACGCAGACGATAACCATCAGCTGCGCGGAAGTGAATTCTATGATATTTGTTTTTTATTACATGCATACGGAAACGCTTCTAGGAAAACATTAAATAGTGACATTAATGGTAATATTTACTGTTTCCTTATAAAGAAACATTTGGCATTCATTGACCGAGTAGCCAGTACCACTGTCGGCTAAAATTTATTAATTTTCTATATTAAAAATCTTTTCAGGAAAATAGTTTTCTCATGTCCAGTAGCTGATATAACTCTTTCCAGTATTTATGGGTATTTCCTTCCAAACCTTTTGTTTGAAATAGTGTGGAACATCAACATCTTCATTATGTGATTATTCCCTTTTCGATTTACAGGTGCTATCCATTTTAGTTGTTGCTGCTCGTTAAAATCCTCAAATAATGTTGTTTTTATTATTTGGTATAGTTCTTTGTGATTCTATAGCACCAACCCACACTGTTTGAAGAAGGATAATCCTAGATGAGACATACTGGTTTCATTCACTCAAAGTTATTTTTAACCATTGACGTGATTAAGGCGTTGTATGCAGACGACAGTTTAGATATTCCTGGACTGTTTTGGTGCCATATCATGGAATGGATGTGAAAGTCTCAATTTGACAAGTATACTTAAGAACATAGCTCAAATTTTCAATTTAATGTTATTTTTTTCGCCTTTTACGTTGTTGGAGGAAACTTCTCTGAGGACAACCTATTATATATAAACTTTCGTTAGCTACTATGCTAAATGTGTTATAACTGATCTATATACCGATTTATTTGAAATTATGGATATTTATTATTTTTTATCACTGCTTTTATTCCTATTTTTAATGCTAGTTTCAGTTTTTGGCAAGGTTGATAGGTTGACCCGATGTCCAACATGATTGTGACTTAAGCATTTAAAAAAACTTTGTTAAATAAAAGAATATTAACTTGGTATAAAGGTACGAAAAGAAAAATCATGATAATCTTTCAAATAAATCTAAGCTGTATTTTATGCACTATTATACGTATTCCTTCAATACTCAGTGTCTGTCGCATTTGATTTCAATCTCTGCGGCCTACATAGTTCTCGTGAGATTTAGAACTTTGCGGATTTATTGAACATTTGCAGCTTGTGTATGCTTCCTGACTAGTGGATTGAACTCACAAACACCGTGGAATCAGATAGCAGTTAACTTGACATTATCCGTTTGGTCCTACTCTGAAATCCGCCGAGCGCTTGAGCTAAAATTGGAAAGAGAACAGCAGACATCTTCGAATGTTTTGGAAAATTTCACAGAAGTGACTGACAGCTGAGGTACTGTGCTCGGAATCTTGAGATGAAGAAGCAAAGAAAATGAAAAGGAAAGAAAAATGGAATGTGAGAAAGGAGACCTGAGCAAAAAACGATGTTTTTCAAAAACGAAAGAAAAGGGAAAGAAAAAGATTAAGAAAGAAATAAAGTATATATTGGTATCCAAAAGTGAATATTTATCAAAAAGAACAGACGGCGAAAAATATAGACTGAAAAAAAAAAAAAATAACGTTTTTATAACGAGCGAAAGAAATAAAGAACATTTGGAAAATAGGTTTACATCTCTGAGATGAGGTACTATGATTATTTATATTATTTAAATTATTTCGACTGCTATCCTCATCTTCATTGCCATATTCACGACGTTTCGTCCGTTGTACGTACCAGACTTCTTCAGGTGATTGCGTTAAAAGCGAGATAACTGATACTGAGTTATCCGGTAGTCGCGTAGCACGAAAACAATCTACGCCGGTGGACGAAACAAAGGGTTCGGTTCGAAATTGCAATCACCTGAAGAAGGCAGGAGCGTGCTATGGAGGAAACGTCATGAATATGGAATCAAAGATGAGGACAACAATCCGAACAATGTATATATATATATATATATATATATATATATATATATATATATATATATATATATATATAGTAGAGAGATAGATAGATAGATAGATAGATAGATAGATAGATAGATAGATATTGAAGTGGGACATACGTATCCACGTCCTCAATGAACGGTGCATAAAAAACTAAAAGATTATCTAAGTTAATTATGTGTATTTAAAAAAAGACTTTTCAGAGTGCATACTTTTGATGCTCGATTTGTCTCGTTTTAAGACAGGACCAAGGTTCTTTGAGCAAGTATTAAGAGACAAATCATAACCTTATTAGATGTGATGCGGTAACAGAACCGTTCTCCGAGCGGAAAGGGAACCCTTTGAGACGAGTCCAAATTTCACACTAAGAACATTTGGAAGATTCGTCTATATCTCTGAAATGAGGTATTATGATAATTTACATTATTTACATTATTCGGGTTGCTATCCTTATCTTTGTTGCCATATTCACACCGTTTCGTCCATTGTACGCTCTGGTCTAATTGAAGTGTTTGGAATTCAAACCGAACCCTTTATTTTGTTCAACTAGGTAGAGTTTTCTAGTTCCACGTGCCATGGCTCTTCCAGATATCTCACTTATTTCTCTTTAACTCAACTCTCCAACTTTTGTTTCACCATTGCTGTAGCCGGGTATTGAACTCACAAGTCTATAGGTCAAGTCACTTGATCTAACAAACGTCTTTATCACCTTAGCCATGTGCCCGTTAATATGGCAATGAAGATGAGGTTAACAGTCCGAATAAATTAAATGATGTAATTATTAGGGAGAGGAGTTTAAGAATAGAAAACAACAAATCAACAAAGAAAGCAATAAGAAAGAGAAATTTAGGAAAGATAAAGAATTGGGAGGAGATAGAAGGAAAGAAAGAAAAGCGAATAATAAATGAAAGACAGAAAAAAAAGATCACGTAGAATAAATGACGAAAGAAAGAAAAAGAAAACGTAATACAGAAAAGAGAAAGAACGAAAGAAAAAAAGGGGAAAAAGAAAATGTGTCAGATTTGTTTCGAAATATATAGCAAACAAGTAAGTAACGCAGTGAAAAGATAGAGAAAGGGAGAAAAAGAAATGAAGGAAACGAACAAAAAACGAAAAAAAGGAAATAAACAGAGAATGCAAGTAACTGGTGAAGAAAGAAACAGAAAGTAATTGATAGGGAAAGAAAAAAAAAAACAGAAACCAAAAATAAAGGAAAAATATTAGAAAGAATGTATTAGTATCATCAAGATAATTATATATATAAAAAAAGAAACAAATATGGCGGAATTAAAAAATGTGACACACGAGAGACAAGTAAAAGTCACCGAAAGCAGATCAGATCAGGGTAACAAAAAAAAAAAAAAAAAGAAAAATGGATTTTAATCAAAAAGTAAAAAAAAATAAATAAATAAATAAATAAGACCAAAAGCCCAGAAAATCATAATTTTAAAAAAAAAGTGCTTGAAGGGATATTTTCGCAGTCTTAGCTATTCGCGTAAAAACGAACTTAGTAAATTGACGAGATTAACAACGTGAAATATATTTGCCTAATGGGAAAACAGGTCGCAGCTTTGAATATTTGAAAGAGACTCAGTGATGAATATTGATACTGAGAAGTCACATCTGGCAAAACTTTGTGTCATTTATCAAACTATGCTTTATTGCATTAGAAGGAAATCATCTTGAATTATATAAAACAGTCTTGAAATAAGTAAAAAAAAAAGGCCTCACAAAAAAGTGTCCCTAATAATGGGCTTAAAGTGTCTTAAAATATTATTTCAAGAATATATTCATATAATAAATATATTCTTTAAATTTCTGTACATAATATCAGTTTCTATTAGATATATTGCCAGTAAATTTAGGAGCGTTTTAAAATTTAGGTAGCTCGCGAATCTTTCGTAAAATTGGATATAATTTTGCATAATACTTAATACTGTTTTTTCCCTTAGTATTCTCTGTCATTCCAAATGGGTGAGTACCAAATACCTGTGTATATGTATGCATTGAAATGTAGTGGACATCTACTTAAGAATATGGGTGAAAAACTCAGGAAAATATGGAAGTCTCATTTGGTCATGCATGTGTCGTTATTCCGCGCTGGGTCGGTTACGATGGCCATAGAATCAGAAAAAGGATGAAAATAATTAATCGATTTTGATTAAGGTTGATTCGCCCTCTCGGTATTTCTAAAGATGCATTTCAAAAGTCACACTTCGCTTCTGATTGGCATACGACATGTGACTTATATCCTGGCAGCAAGAAACTCTTGCCTTTCATAAATTCGCTAGGCTGCGTTGTTATTAACGTGATCGGGACGGTTTCTGATTTTTTTGGTCAAAATATACCTCTATGTCCTGGCGATTTTGAATATACATCTATTGTTGGATATGGTGAAATTTTGGTCTCGTAGTTATTTTTTAGTTTTATGTATTTACTTTTCTATGTGTATAAAATAAAATCTTTTCTTTTTATGTGCCGTGTCCGTTCAGGACGTAAGCGATCATGGCTCTCCACATCCCCCTATCCCTTGCAGCTATCAACAAGTTCCTTCCCTCTGCCAGATCTCCCAGATCAGGTTCTGTTATCCATTTGTTAGTATTTTAGTAAGAGGCAACGGGACTTATAATAATTTAAAACCTAATTACAAAGATAAAAAATATGTTTTGTTTCTTTTTCATTTCTTTATCACCTTGTCGCTAAGTATTTCAGTCGGCGACTAAACCGACTACCTCGCTCCAAGTTCCGAGTGAGGTAGCTCGTTAGCAAGCCAGGAGGACGAAAAAACAAAACCTAACAAAAGGCGGAGGAAATCTCTGATTCAACGGCCGGATAACTAGTTGTGGTGTTTCTATAAATCATCGTGAAGAAGGCAACAGGAAACTACTTCACTATCAATCCAAAGAGAAATCATGGGTAACAACACCAGATAAAATATAATTAATATTAACGGATTTTTGTAAAATATCCGTTAATATTAATTTATACTATTTATTTAATATTTACCTTTTTATATTTTCAAGTATATACCTTTGGTTTGTTTTCATTTCGTTTCGTTTCGTTTACGGCATATCAACCAGAATGGATTATTTAATGCCGACAAGATTTTTATTGCTGCTAATATTTTTTTATCTCTCTCTCTCTCTCTCTCTCTCTATCTATCTATCTATCTATTTCAGTATATATTGGTATGGTTTATTTTGTTTTACGGCGTATCAACCAGAATGGATTATTTAATGTCGACAAGATTTTTATTCTATCTATGCTAATATTTTTATCTCTCTCTCTTTAATGTCTCTCTCTCTTTATCTATCTATCTATCTATCTATCTATCTATCTATCTATCTATCTATCTATCTATCTATTTCAGTATATATTGGTATGGTTTATTTTGTTTTACGGCGTATCAACCAGAATGGATTATTTAATGTCGACAAGATTTTTATTGCTGCTAATATTTTTTATCTCTCTCTCTCTCTCTCTCTCTCTCTCTCTCTCTCTCTCTCTCTATCTATCTATCTATCTATCTATCTATTTCAGTATATATTGGTATGGTTTATTTTGTTTTACGGCGTATCAACCAGAATGGATTATTTAATGCCGACAAGATTTTTATTGCTGCTAATATTTTTTATCTATCTATCTATCTATCTATCTATCTATCTATCTATCTATCTATCTATCTATCTATCTA
Organism: Acanthosepion pharaonis; assembly: GCA_903632075.3. Taxonomy (NCBI): domain Eukaryota; kingdom Metazoa; phylum Mollusca; class Cephalopoda; order Sepiida; family Sepiidae; genus Acanthosepion; species Acanthosepion pharaonis. Next base: position 619,291 of record CAHIKZ030005124.1, read on the forward strand.
TCTCAGTATATATTGGTTTGGTTTGTTTTGTTTTCCGGTATATCAATATCAATAGGTTATTTAATGCCTACAAGATTTTTATTGATGCTAATATTTTTTCTTCAAAAATATATTCCTGGTAATAATGTTTCCATTCAAAATTTCACTGTTGGTAATAAGCTTTTAAAAATATATTGCTAGTATTAAAACCTACTTTTACAATTTCGTAGTGTTTTGAACCCAGTTTGGGGGGTCAACTATTTGCCCATAGCTGGGGCCATAACAGGGGCTACTACCACGGGTGAGGGTAGACCTTTTAAAAACCAGAAATTAAGAGGTAGTTCCACGCTCCTCAAAACCTGCTGATCAGAGGCTTGGATGTAATTTATCGTCTTACCCAGAACCCGGATGTAGTCTATCTTCTTGCCCAGGACGAGAATGTAGTTTATCGTTTCACCCAGGACGCTCAGGTGAATACAAAGTAGCATTTGTTATGTGATAACTATCAACTCAAAAAGGAAATATGTTGCAGCAAATTTATTAAAAGTTAGTTATATCGAAACGAACTGAACTGAGGTCATAGAACAACCAATTAAGAAACTTAAAAGACTGGCAGCACAAGAAAAAGAAGCAGTGACAAGAATATAGACGATCATCCATCTAGGCTGGTTGCATATAATTGAAAACTGTTCAGAATTTTACTTAATTGCTGTCTGTCATGTTTTTTTGAACACGAAAACAGACAGCAAAAGGCTGTCTGTCCGTGTAAAAAAGCAATTAGATGTTCATGTATAGTGAATGGAAAACTATTATCTACAAAATGTTTTTCTCATCTTCCAAATGTTAAAAATGATTGTTAAAGAAGTAATTCGCTTCTCATATCATCGGCTATTGGTACTGGGTAAGACATTTCAAAAGTTGTTATATTTCCTTTATTTAAAGGGGAAAATGCAGCTTGCAGAAGAAGAGATAGAACGTGAAACCCCAGCTTTAGTTTAAATGCATCATAAACGTATTTCACAAGCGTTTCCGGTATGTTTCTAAGCGTAGCTTAGGTTGTTGATAAGGTCTAAAGTGTAGAGCACTTAGTCGAGGATCAAACTCGTGACATAGTTGTATTTGATCTCGAAAAACAAGATGTCTAATGACTATACAACGTCGAGGTGTCCGAATTTTCTAATCGTTGTTTAGATGTATAACAAGGCCTAAAGTGTAGAGCACTTAGTCGAGGATCATACACGTGATTTAGTAGGATTTGATCTCAACAAACAAGCTTTCTAATGATTATACAACGTCGAGGTGTCCGAATTTTCTAAGCGTAGCTTAGATTTGTGATAAGGCCTAAAGTGTAGAGTACTTAGTGGAGGATCAAACTCGTGACATAGTTGTATTTGATCTCGACAAACAAGATTTCTAATGATTATACAACGTCGAGGTGTTCGAATTTTCTAAGCGTAGTCGAAAGTGTAGAGATCTCAGTGAGGATCAGACTAACTACTCTATCGTAATTGATCTCGAGAGACAAGCTTGCTAATCATTACACAACGTTGAATTGTTTGGACTTTCTAAGCATATCTGAGGTGTAGCACAAGGCCAAAAGTGTAGAGCACCCAATAAGTATAAAACTCACTACTCGGTCGTAATTCATCTAGACAAGCATGCTAACCATTGCACCATGTGGAAACCCACTAATGAATTTCTAAGCGCATTCTAGCTATGGAAGAAGGTCGAAAATATGGGGCACCCAGTGAGGATCGAAACTTATTATTCAGTCATAATTAATCTATCGAGACAATTTGCTATCCTTTACACTACGTCAAAGTGTTCGAATTTTACTACTCTGAATAAAACTATTTCTATTCGACCATCAACAGGCAAGAAGAACTCTTAGTCAGAGCTTACATAAAAAAAAAATACATGAGACATAGCTTGCTGAGCCACTTAAATGTAGCTTACACCTGTAGATATTTAGAAAACTATATTATCTCTATCATTTTCCCCTATGGAGTTATCCACGACATAGTTAAAGAGATGAATCGCCAAATATAATTAAAATAAACATTGAGACTAAGAAAAAATATTTGACAAACCCCATTCCTTCCATTAATTTGTACGGTATTAATAAAAGTTCATAAAACTTTTTACATGATAGTAAATAAACAAGTATAATAATTTGGTCAGTATGCTCTTTTTTCTTTACATACCGTGTTCTTTGATCATGGCCCTCCACAATTTCCTTCATTTCGTAGCTCTTAATAAAATTTATCTTTTTCTTATTTCTACTAAACCTTGTTCCGACATCAATTTACTGACGCTCAAGTATGATAGGCATTGTTTTCCTCTGCTCCGCTTGTCTGAAATCAGTCCTGTGAGTATCAGATTTTCCAAGCTCTCCTTCCTCGTTATGTTTCTTATAAATTTCAACTGACGCTTCTTTAATTATGTTATGTTTCCTTTTTCTTTTCATTTACTCTAAAACTTCGTTGCTGGTCACATGTTCGGTACACATGGTGCTGAAGTTGCTTTCATGGTAGTATGTTTTGTTTTTTGTTTGTGCATATTAAATAAAAAAGAAAGATACAGGATGCGAGGGGTAAATTGCAGCCATTTTATATTTTTAATTTCGCCCATGCACATTGCATGTTTGTGATTTTCTCGAATGCACACTATAGTAGGCAAAGTTGGTCATGGTCTGTGAGAAAAAGAGCACCAACCTTGACTCATCTATCTGACCTCTCGATCCCAGGCTACGTTCCACTCCTTAGAAAAGACTCTCAAAACTATATGCATGGCCTTGGTGTTTACATCAAGGACCATCTTCCGCCGGCAAGAGAGCTATCTCTTGAATCTCCAGACCATTCGTATATGTGTCTGCGGCTATCCCTTCTCAATGTTGTAAGCTACCTCTTCTTCCTTTATTGCTCTCCATCCTCCCTAGACTGTCGTGTACTTGAATGCATTTCTGACAGCATTGACAAGGCTCTCTCTCTCTATCCATTTGCTCGCATATTCGTGTTTGGCAATTTTAACGCCCCTCATACCAAGTGGCTTAATAACGCTACTACTGACCTTGCAGGCATACAAACCCTTAATTTTTCAATTTCTCAATCCCTCACGCAAATAGTTGACTTCCACACACGTTTTCCCTACAATCTGGATGGTAAGGCTTCTGTTCTTGATCTATGTTTTACCTCCATCGCCGAGTCCTGTAGCGCCACGCACCTCTGCCCTCTTGGCAACTCCGATCACGCTGTAGTGTCTGTCAATATATACTTCAACTCCAACCCCTGCAAAGAACCTCCTACCACTAGAACATCGTTCTACTATCAACGAGCAGACTGGGACTCGTTCCGTGATTTCATTCGCGAAGTTCCCCTGGGACGTTGTATTCTCACTCCCTGTTCAAGAATGTACTTCCGAGGTCTCCTCCTGGGTTAAAGCTGGAATCGAGGCTTTCATCCACTCAAGGAAATATAAGGTCAAATCGCGCTCTTCCTCCTGGTTCTCCGCTGCTTGCTCAGCTACCATTGCCCATAGGAATCACTTTTTACACCTTTATCGTAGCGTCATGTCTGATTGCAATAGACGTCTCTTTGTCCCAGTCCGTAACGAGTGTAAGCGTGTAACTCAATGAAGCAAAGTCTTTATATGCTGCTCAAATGAAAGAACGTATTGCATCTCGCAAATTTGGCTCCAAGGATTATTGGCATTTCTGCAAGAGCGTACTTAACAATAGGAAACCCTCTATACCTCCTTTGTCAACCAATTTGAGGTTCTGACCTCTTTTGCTGACAAGGCTGAATGCTTTGCTCGGAAATTCTCATTCAATTCAACGCTCGACTCTTCGGGTGTACCCATACCCGATTTCCCCCTTCGAACTGAGGCACACTTGAGTGACTTGCACATAACCCCGTCATCGGTTCTGGGCATCATCTCTAAATTAGACCCCCACAAAGCTAGTGGTGGAGATGGGATACCAGCCATTGTCCTGAAGAAATGTGCACCTGAACTGGCCCCTGCCCTCTCCAAATTATATAACTACTGCCTCAATGAATCATGTTTTCCACCCTGTTGGAAGTTCTCATCCTTTGTTCCTGTCTTTAAGAACTCTGGAGACCCTTCCGACCCTTCTAATTACTGTTCTATCAGTCTCCTACCACTCTTTGGCAAAGTTTTTGAAGCTTTAATCAACGCCGAAGTGGTTAAGCACCTTACATCCCATGATCTGTTCTTCGACAAACAATATGGTTTCCGCTTTGCCCGTTCTACAGCTGATGTGCTAACGGCCATAACTGAAATTGTTTACCAAGCACTTCATAATAACGGAGAAGCTCGTGCCGTGACTCTTGATATCTCCGAAGCGTTTGATAAGGTTTGGCATGCCGGCCTTCTTCGCAAGCTTCAGGGTTATGGAATTTCAGGTCGATTGTTCGACTTAATACAATCATTCCTGTCGAACCGTACATTGATGGTCGTTCTCAACGGATTCTCCTCCAGCTCTCATCCTACGAACACAGGTCTTCCCCAAGGCTCTATCTTAGGCCCTACTCTGTTCCTTATCTTCATTAACGATCTTCCTGATGCCATAGGTTCCCAAGTAGGCATGACGACACTACTATTTACTCCTGCCTCAAAAACAAATCTAGTGTCGCTGACAAAACTAACAAGTCCATTTGTCTCGAAAAGGACCTCCAATCGGTTGTGGACTTGGGCAGGTATTGGCTGGTTAACTTCAATGCCTCAAAAACAAAACCTCTCTCTATTACTCACCAGAGAGAACCGTCCCTGACTCCCATAAGAATGTCTGACGCTCAACTCCACGAGAGAACCTCGTTGCGACTGCTAGGTCTCACATTGACTGCTGACCTGAGATGGAACGAATACATTGAGTCAATAGCTTCGTCCACCGCAAGGAAAGTTGGCTCCCTATGCCGCGCCAGGAAATTTTTCTCGTCGGAGTCGATCCTTCAAATCTACAAATCAACCATTCGCCCTTGCATGGAGTATTGCTGCAATATATGGTCTGGAGCCCCGTCTGTTTGTCTCAAGGTCCGTGATAAAATTCAAAGACGGATATGCAATGTAATTGGCCCTGATCTGGCATCTCGTCTGCAGTCGCTTTCTCACAGACATGCCGTTGCCTCCCTCTGTCTTTTTTACAATTACTTCACGGTAATTGCTCCTCGCTCTCACCCTTTCACTGTCGAAACTGATAAATGTAGCCGTCTCTTCTACTCCAATAGCTTCATGTCTCACACTTCTCGCCTGTGGAACACCCTCTCCTTTTCTTGTTTTCCTGATAGATATAATCTCCAACTATTCAAATGAAACGTCAATCGACGTCCCCATATAGCCTGCTCTATACCCTAAACACCTCTTCATCCTTTTCCTCTATCACTCCTTTTTGTTCACGCTCCTACTCTCTGTAACCCCTTTGCATGCTTGTGACTTCCCGCCTTACTTGGGGTTGAATGCTTAATATATATATATATATACATCTCTCGAGATATATATATGTGTGTGTGTGTGTGTTTGTTTGTGTATAAACGCACACACAATGTGTTACAATATTCATATATATTCATACTCAGCACCTGAATTTTGCTTCGTGAATGAAACTCAGATTCAGGATAATGATGAGGAATAATTTGTATATTTATTAATATATATGTAATACCTCTGCTATACTACATCAGGCAGTGTTGTATTGTTTAACATCAGCGCGATATGCGTGATATATTATAGTTGTTATATATATATATATATATATATATATATATATATATATATATATATATATATAACTATAATATATATATATATATATATATATATATATATATATATATATATATATATATACACAGGTGTCCAAAAACTGTACTCATTCATCAAAAAAAATGGTGTGTTTATTGAATTGCAAACAAGATTAATGGTTAAAGTAATACTCATTAATGTTTATTGACTTACAAAGAAGATTAACGGTTTAAATTAAATATTAGATTAAATTGAATGCCTGTTTATTTATATTTAAAATCGAAATAAAAAAGTGAGTACATTTTATTTGGGTTACTGGGATGCTATATATATATATATATATATATATATATATATATATGTGAAAAGTGTATATAAATATAAATAAATATATATATGTATAATTATTTATATATTATATGCGCGGTACTTATTAGAAAGCGCTGAATATCAGAGATAGAGCTAACATTTCAACATACAAATGCGTATGTATAGACATAACACCACCCGTATACATACATGTGTCATAGCCGAAACTGTCTACATATGTATTAGTCCCGACGGACGACCAAGTATGTATATGTGTCTGCATACATCGATGTTTGCGTTAGTACGATGAATGACAAAACGACGAAATTTCCCCCACCACTTCCACAATAACACCAATACACGCAATTTTTTAAAACATTAATCAGTTTGTCTGACGATCGCTAAAGCGGGTTACAAACCCATCTATCCAACCAAACTCACATCTATATATATATATATATATATATATATATATATATATATATATAAAGATATATAACATAAAAGACAAAACAACAGTACAATTATGTTGTTTTCTCTGCCAAGACAGTCTTCCGTCTATGCGTAAAGATGTTCTCCCTGCACATCCCAATAGTTCGTTAATTTATTCTTTTAAATGTAGTTGTGGTTCGCACTACATAGGGAGAACGACGCAAAGGCAGGATGTTAGTATTAAATAACATGTTCCATTGAAAATCCGAAACCTTAAGTACAGTCCAGCTGATATTTTGACCAATACATACGGGTCATCCATCGCAGAACACCTTATAAATAGCCATAATTGGGCTGTTAGTTTTAATGTGGGCGCTTTTACCCTCCTTAACAGGTCCCATTTTAATTACCACCTAAATATCTATATTCTATCATTAAATTCTTCTCTATGTAAACAGAAGGACTTTAGATACTTTTCTCTTATATATATATATATATATATATATATATATATATATATATATATATATATATATATATATATATATAATGTCTTAACAAATATGTATTTATAAATATATATGTAAATACATATATATATATATATATATATATATATATATATATATATATATATAAAAAAACCAGACCATTTTACGGTACCATTATAATAATTTATTTCACCAGAGCCCTTTTAAATTATGCCGGATCATCAGATAGCACTTCCAAAAATGAAATGAAACGAAAAATGAAATTAAAATTATATATATATATATAAATATATACTAAAAAGAAGAGAGAACTTTGCAAACGTTTTTGGTTGTAATGTGGATTTTTTTAAATAATGGAAAATAAAGCATAATATTTTTTTTTAAATCTACATTACAACCAAAACGTTTTCGGTTTCTCTCTTCTTTAATATACACACTTTTTCTCGTTGGAACTAATATAACCCCTTCTATATATATATATATATATATATATATATATATATATATATGTTCTATATGTCTGCCCTACGAGGAGGCTGGCATTCGCTCTCACCCCCTCACTGTCGAAACTCCTAAATGTATCCGTCTCTTCTACTCTAATAGCTTCATGTCTCGCACCTCTCGCCTATGGAAATCCCTTCCCTTCTCCTGTTTCCCTGCGAGCTATAATCTCCAGCTCTTCAAGTGTAATGTCAATCGACAACTCCAGTTGCCTTGATCTATCCACTACCCTCACCCTTGCTATTTCCTGTAACCCTTGCATCCTAGTGGCTTCCCGCCTTGCTTGTGGTGAAACGCTTAAATATATATATATATATATATATATATATATATATATATATATATATATATATATATATATTTCGATAAACGTGCAATCAATTTACAAATTCATGAATTATTCATACAAAAACAAATGCAAATGTTAATGATTTAATTGGCGAGAAATCCATCGTCGCAAACAATTCAAGTAATATACAAAACCTCTGAATCCGTTATGAATGAAAAGATCCTTGTTTCTATAAATTTCTGCCGTATTAGTTCTTATTTTTACTACAAGCTTTCGTCTGTTCCTACAGACATCTTCAGGTATGGAATCGATGTTGTTCTTGTTTTTTCTCTTAGTAATAAGAGGACAACGAAAATATATGTATTGTTGTATCCGAAAATGCTATTGGAAATGAGTTATTGTTTTTGGAGCGTCCAATAGCAACGCTGAGTTTGATTTTAAATTTTTTACAGTTGTGCGTTCATGTACAAATAAGGTGATAAACGAATTTTTTACTGGTAAATTTTCTGTCAAAGTGGCATGAACTATATTGTTCAATAATTACAGTAATGTCGCACTTATTATCCAAAAGTCGCACTTGGATCAGTTATTTTAATTTCGATAAACGTGCAATCAATTTACAAATTCATGAATTATTCACACAAAAACAAATGCAAAGGTTAATGATTTAATTGGCAAGAAATCATTATAGGGAGGTTTTTGAGGTGGGGCGGACGCTTGGTAAAGAGCAAAACAGTGCTGAAGATTACAGGGGCTAGGGGGTTATAAATAATCACGATCGCACACGCCCTGAAGAAACACGTATACGGGACAAAAGCTATTTCTTTGTCCCCTTCAAAAAGATTATCATCAAATTTCTCTCGTTCCCGACATCTCAATTCTTTTTTTTCATTAAACCCAACATATTAAACGTACTGAATAGTTTCATGAATACTTCATCGCATAAATACAAGAAAACATTTTTTTTAACGCGATGCAATGCTCACCTTTGCCTAAAGATAACAAAAGAACCTAAACAGGAAGTAAAAAGATTTCGATAACGAGGCGTTGAATTCAAGCAAAGAAAATAAGAACATGAATTGATTGAAAAGTTTACATTCTCTAAATGTATTTCTAGCTGGCTTACATCAAACGCAGTTTCAAATTTTTGGCATTTACTCAATGCCAGAGTTCAACAAACAATCACTTAAACAATAAAATAATAAAAAAAGAAACGTTATTATTCACAGAGTGAGCGAATCGTTGTATAGATTTTAGAATTAATTTCGGAAATAAGACAACTAGAACAGAAACAGATTAACCTTAGCTAAATGTCACGGATTTAAAACAAACTTGCTCTCGGCGTTTTATAGTCACCTTATATGCGATACTCTGAGTTAAATAAACAATGTTAATGACACCTGCTTGCACGTGTATATATATATATATATATATATATATATATATATATATATATATATATATATATATATTAGTGATGTAACAGCCGTCGGCTTGTAATAATGTTAATCGTACGTAATTACGATCGCAACTAATCGCAATTATTTGGTCTATTTTTTTTTCTTTATATATTTATTAACCTTTCTCTATGCATTCTCGTTTATGCTGATGTTCAGTTGGTGTCCTTCTTACGTGTTAATGGATCGACGGATTCCATCGTGGGTGGGGAGATTGAACTAAATACAGACTTTCATTGTCATCATAACGTATAAGTAAGTATATGTACGAGGGTAAGGCAAAAATATATGCACTTTGGCCATAACATAAACAAGAGTGCAGGCGCGGATATTTTTGTCATTCCTCTTAGTATATATATATATATATATATATATATATATATATATATATATATATATATGTGTGTGTGTGTGTGTGTGTGAGTGTTATTAAAGGCGACAGACAAGGTACTGCTATTAAAGTTTATATTTAATTTTTCTTGTGTTAGAACAGAGTGTGTAGAAACTGTCCAAATCGTCTATAATTGCGATCGCTTTCGGCTATACTTGTAGCCATTATCAAGGTTGATTTTATTTTTGCTTTTTATTTGTGGAATATGGGTTGTGTGTATGTTTCTAGAGTTATAGGGATGTTTTATTTTCCGAACACGGTCAGAACATTGTGGCCGTTTTCGCACTTAATATTATTCAATGTTGTTTTTTTGTTTTTTATTATTAAATCTTCTCTAATTTTTAACATATTTTTGACATCTGGATGAGGTTATTATGTTTGTATTTTCTACTAGCATGTTTCGGATGGAGTCTGGTAAGTTTGTGTGTGTGTTTAAATGGGTTCTAATAGAGCTGTAGTCAGTTTGGTGTAAACTGAGGCGTCTGGATAGGCAAGTAGTAGTGAAACCAATGTAATTATGAATTCGGTTTGATCAGGAACACATTTTCCTTTAGTGGCATTTGAACTCATAAATAATGTTTGTTCATTGTAATTTTGATTTTGCTGCTGTGTTGTTATCTTTGAGGATAAGATTAGCTGTTTTAAATTTCTTGTACTAGAAAATTAATTTGATTTTTCTTTTGTTCGCGTCAATTGGGTTAGTGTATTTCTCTATGATATTTCTAATAGAAGATTCATCTTGTTTGTAGTTAACGTGTATTTGGCTATTGTAAAAAATATTTATGTTATTTTTGACTGTTTGATTACTGTCATTGTTATTTACTTTGGGAAGAAGTAGTCTAATTTGGTCGTCTATAAAGTGATTAGGGAAAACTATTGTTAACTGGTGTCTGTTTTGTATTGTTGAGTTCTTTAATGAAGAGTAGTGGTGGGGGATGATTCTGGTGTGCCCTTTTAGAAAGTTGTTTATCACTGGTATTTTGCACCACCCTTAAAATGAACGTGACAAGCGTTTCTGCTAGTGTGTTTTTTTAAATACAAACGGGTGGTAAAATTGTTGTTACTGTAATATACAGACTGTATCCAGAAATGAATACACTAGTTCGAACACAAGAAAAGTTAAATAAAAAGCTTAATCGCAGTACCTTGTCTACCGTCTTTAATGAAACATGTATAAACGAAGGATAGCTGCCTAAACGCACAATTCTCAAATTCAGGCATTTAAATTCCCTGTATAATAGTTTTCTAATTTTATCACTTTTAAAGTTTTTAGAATTTTTTATAATCATAAGCACATCATCTCTGTACAAGCCAATGTCAGTTACACTAATTTCATGACATGCTGTAAGACTGTATTATATAAAATAGCTATTATATATATATATATATATATATATATATATATATATATATACCTATAATATATATATATAAGACTTAAATACTTACATAAAACACACAAACACACACACACATATATATATACATATATATGTGTGTGTGTGTGTGTGTGTGTGTGTTTGTGAGTGTGTGTGTCTGTGTGTGTAAGCATTTGTAGTCCTGAATGCACGTAAGTGTCTTACCTATCAATTGGATATCATTCCTTAACGCGTATAAACATTTGGGGAGTGACTTTTCATAGTTTGAGATTAGGTACGATTTTCAGATAGATGTCGAAATGATAGCAACAAAAATGTTAGCAGCAACAACGGGAATAGCAAATAATAATAGTAATAATAATATTATAGATAAGTCATAGACAACATCCAATGTCTGCATAAAATCCGCTTCGTTGTTAAATATGTAAAAAAGAAACGAAAATACAATAAATATAACAACATCAATAATATTAATAATAATAATATACATGTCTGTGTTCCTTTTACATAAAATACTAATCGAATTTAAAGACACGCCCTTTTAAATCGAATATTTTCTTGGACATAAACAGGGTACGATGAATGAATTGTCATCTCAATGATGCAAATATGAAAATAACACATCTAATTTGCCAAAATTACACACAAATATCTTGTAATTATTAATGAGTAAATTTATTCAATAAAATCACCATCGGCTTTAACCACGGCTACCAGACGACTTCGGAGGATCTCCTGCATCTCTTCTAGACGGCCTCCTTTTTTAAGTTGTTGAATGCTGCCATGATCTTTGCCTTCAGTTCATCTTTAGTGTCACAAGGACCTTTTTGGTCTTTCGCTCAATTGCGCCGCACAAGAATCAAGGAGTTCCAGTCTGGTGTGGTTAGTTTGTCAGATGTCACATATGGTCGCAGAAATTGCTTGTGTGACATGTGTGACGTTCTAACCTTTTGCTGATTCGGATGGGAATCTGGTTAGATTCGGTATCAGCCTTGTCGTTCCCAGCTCGCCTCCAACGTCTAGTTACCGAAGTAACTGCTTTGATTTCTAGTCTAACCTACCCACGTTGTGATTTGATCTTAGGTAGACGAAATCAATCAGTCTCCGGGCCGTAATGCAAGTCGGGTCCGAACAAGGGCAATACCGCACAAGTATATGTAAAAGAAAATAAAATAATAACTCGAAAAGTTCAAATGTGTTAAAAAGGATAACAATATTTTATATCTGGTTGCGAAATACAGGACTGCGTCTTCTTCCAAACCGCTATATGGATTCGTGAAACTTTATGTTTGTTAGGCGAGTCTTAACATCTTAAGTTGTTTGTTCTTTAAGAAACTGGTTCTTGGTGTATCTTCAGGCGATATTCGTAAAACTTGTTTTGGTGGTGTGAATCTAAGTCGTTCTTCAAAAATAAATTGTTCTTGGTTAGAAGTTGAGGTCGTGATTTGCGTGGAATCTTTCATTCAGGTTCCTGCGAGGCGGGCCCAACTCAATCCAACTCAGCTACGAAATGCGAACTTAACTCGATCTGCCAACTCAACTGGAACTGCCTTTCACTCGCTGCGACTCTGCTTATATGGACGCCGACCAAAACCGGGGTGGCCTTGTCGGGGTTTGAGGTTCCTTGATAATTCTAAATCCACAATCCACTTCTTTGTTTTCGGTCAGGAAAATTTATTATTTTCCATTTTTGGAAGTCTTTCATCCTCCCACCTTCTTCTGTTCTCATATTGGTATCTCACCATACCCTCAGAGGGTGTCAACGGGTTTCCCCTCTCTCTGACAGTGGCATCTCATACCGATCCCTTCAGGGGGGGGATGTCAACAGGCCTCCCCTCCTTCTTCACATGATTACCTTCGCCTGCCGCTCACGCTAGCATTCAGCCAATGGGCGCCCAGCAGTGTGGGTGTGGCCAGACTGGCCTCGCTTTAAAAAAATCTTGCTCAAAGAAAAAAAAAATATCTTCCTTTTTCTTTTCTTCCTTTCTTTCCTTTCTTCTGTCCGACAACAAGTCCTTAGACTCTTATCTTAACCGAATTTCATATGGAATTCGTCACTCGGGACCTTCGCAAAACAAGTGGGTGGTCAATTGGACGTATCGCACCTTGGTGCCAATCATTCATTCTGATAAAATAATTTTGCTATCATAGCCAGCCCTGACAATAAACAGGTGTTTTTCCTAAATGACATGGAGGTGGTTCAACGGACATTTTGGTTTCGGTCAAACTTGTCCTAATTAATTTTTATCTCCCAGCACTCCGCGGGAGGTCGCTTGTCCAACTTGAAATTTTTACCATTGCCATGGGCAGATTGGATATATCTTATTCGGTGCGTCGTCATAAATTAAATTAAATCCGGCACATCCACGACCTTACTTTTCTCGCTAATGAGAATAAAACCTTTAGCATTTTTCTTTGTTAAAAAGAATAACATCGCTTAGTGTCCTTTTCGTGATGGCTTCATATCACCTAAATTTAATTCTCGAATTTCTTTTTTTTCTTCTTTCTTTCTAGCAACCTAAATAGTGTCACACATGGTACCAGATATAATCTCTTTCTGCAGCACTCTTGACACAAAGCAGCACTTTGTTGTAGGTCTCTGTGCTGAGTCTGAGGCCATGTGGAAAAATGAATGGAAACATAAGGTCGCCATCGCTAGTGATCATTCGAAACACCTTCGTAATCACAATTAAACTCATTCAACTCTTTGCAAATCCTCTGCCCTGTCCACAGATTGATACCCAATCACTGTGAAGTTGTATTGGAGATTCCGACGCGAATACCAAACAGTACAGCACGCCGTTTCAAAATTTTAGGCGGAGTGAATTGCGTCATAGTGATATTTTTCTCAGAGACGGTGTACAACTAACCCTACTATACAGTGCATCCGACAAAAACAAAAAACAAACAATGCGCATGCGCGAAATTAAAATATAAAAATGGCGACATATATATATATATATATATATATATATATATATATATATATATATATATATATGTGGCACCATGCATACCTAGCGAGCTGAAAAGAAATATTCATAAATATATGATTTGTTTTTTACGGTTTGTCAACCATTTGATAATTATTTAGAGCTGAAAAATATTTCGGGTTTTAGGAATAATTCTTTCTTTACGTTCAAGCGATCTGGAAGAAAGAAAGAAAAAATAATACGAAAACCAGGTCATAAGCGAGCACAAAGAAACAAAGTTTAGGGACAATAGAAAAAAATATGATAGGTAACAGGTGGGAAGTGTATCTAAGGATATGAAGACAAACCATTAATACGAAAACACAGACAATTTCCAGAATTGGAAAAAAAGCCACACAAGATGATGTTGGCTGAAAATGTTTTTTTTTGAGATAATGAAGATTTTTGTTATCAAGCTTCGAGCGAAAGAAAAAGTGAAATATTTTTATTCGTTCACGAAAACGCCACCCAGTCTAAGAAATCCCTTTCTTAGGTCATATCCAATTAGCGATAAACTGCTTGACAAATACCACGTGTTAAAAAAGCCGAGAGCGTCATCTCGGTCGCGTATGATAAGGGCGATTTAAATTAATATTTTGTTTTTTTTAAGCAAGGTGTTTCTTCCCCAGAACAAAGTCACGGATTGTCCACACCCGACTAAAGACCTCATTGGCCGAAAGCGGTCACATGACACACGAAGGAGGAGGAAAGATACCCGACCAGGACCTCATTGGCCGAGAGCGATCACGTGACGCACGAGGAGAATCGGTCGACGCCCTTGTCAGAAGTGTAAGTGTGAGGGGCCGATACAAAGAAGCGGGGAAGTTGGTATACGCCCCTCAGAGGCACAATAAGGAAGTGGGAGTGAAAGTGAGTTACCAAAAATGGAAAATCCCTAACCAGAAATAAGAAGGGTGGATACGTATTTAGAATTATCAAGAATCCCCGACGCCAAACAGACCCACCCCAGTTTTTGACGGCGTCAATAAAAGCGAAACCCCAAACGACAGAAATCAGATCAGCCGCGGACGGCAGGCCGGATTCGTCCCCCCACCCTAGCGGGCAGGAGAGGTCAGCTCGTTTGGCCGAAGTGAAGCAGCTCGTTTGCTCTGAAGAGGAGAAGTTGGAATCAGAGTTAAGCCGAAGAGAAGAAGTTAATTCGCGCACTGACGGCGGAGATGAGTGACCAATAATTCAGACTCTGAAGAGAAGAAGTTTTCAGCCACGGACGGCGAGAGAGTTTGAGTTGGAGTTTGTGAACGACAAGCAGAGATGAGCGCCCAGTGTTGAAACCGCGTCAAAATAGCTGACCAAGATTCACGCACACTTCTGGACTCTTCTTCAACCAAGAACAAGTAGTTTGAAGAGCGACTTAGAATCAGACCACAGAAATAAGTTTTTTTTCGACTTTCGTCCAAGGACACGCCGAAACACAAATTTCTTAGAGAGCAGACAACTGGAAGCCTTAAAGTTGCCTCGTAAAAGCGTCGTGCCATATCCACAGAACGGGTCGGGAAGTAGACATAGTCCTATGTACCGAGCAATTAGACATAAAAGTTTGTTACCTTTTTTATTGATACGTTGGACCTTGTGAGTTTTTATTTTATTTCTTTTTTTTATACATAATTGTGTGTTATCACCCCCGTTAGACTCAACTTGCATTACGGCCCCAAGCCCTGTTTGATCTCGTCTGTCTAAGATCAAGTCACAACGTGGGTAGGCAGACCGGGGATCAGTGCAGTTACCCTGGTAACCAGGCGTTGGAAGCGGGTTGGAAACGACTAGGCTGGTATCAATCTAACCAAAGGGTTAGAACGTCACGTTTGGAGCAGCGAGGAGGGAACAGCTGACGCCGCGACAAAAGACGTCACAACTGGTGCTGTCCGTGACCAGGATATCAGAGCCTGGGGAGCACGTGACGTCACAATTGGCGCCGCGAACGGGATCGAACGACACAGTCGACGCTGCGACCGGGGGACGACGTCATATATATATATATATATATATATATATATATTCGAATGGTGAGTTCTTAAAGACTGGAACAACAGGGGAAGATAGCCAACAAGATGGAAAACAATAGGCAGCCTAGCATTTATTTTACAGTTTAGAGAGAACAGGAACCAGTTCGGGAGCACAAATGAAAGGAATACTACAGGGTTCCTATCAAATAAATTAATGGTTTATTTATTAATATGATTTTACGGCTTATCCACCTTTTGCTGGTTATTTAAACCTAGAAAATATATTCTTAGATTATAAGAGTAATTTTGTAGATAATGGCGAATTATAAATACAAATAATACTACTTAACATATAGCTAAGAAGAAAAGAGGTGGATCCATACTTTTCAAAATTTTATTTTTGCCTAAATGCATATAACGAACTCAACTGAAATTGAAAACCACACTCGCACATCCATACACACCTGGTCTTTTCAAGCAGTCATTTATCTAGGTACTGACAAGTTTCGACTTTGCTTTCTTTAGTTATCCGATTTTAAATTCATAAGTCTCTAAGCCTATGGTTTATTTAATAGAATAAGGATTTCACTTGCTTCATAAACAAAAAATAATGATTCCACTTGTTTCCTTTTCAAGAATTTGTCTTTCCGGCTCCTGCTCAATTAACTGTCTTTTCATCGTTTATAAAATATCATTAGTAAATAAAAAAATAAATATCAGTGCGTGCCATTCTCTTTTTGAAAAAAACATTATTAGCTAAGGCAATACAGCATCTTATCTCAAAACTGTTTTCAAATGTATGGTAGATTTCGATTATTAGCCACTCCACATACCTCCCCAGTCTTTATCACTTTTTTTTCTGTTAGGATTGGGTTTCGGGTTCCTTCCAAAATATTTTCGTTGTCTTTTACGCCTAATACCCACTTCCGTCTTACCACCTTGCTTGGGATTAATTAGTTAAATGGTGAGTTTAGTTCAAATCTGGAGCTAATCACGCCGTCCATTTCCGCCAAAAATTCCATTGGAAAAAAGAACAGGTATCTAATCGCACCCTGACTACAGGCCATGTTAGAATAATATTGACGTATTCTATTAACAGCTCTGACTAAGCTCTCTAGCCTTGACTTTAGGTGAAAGTGTAGTATTAATGCAAAACTATGGGGAAGGCAAGTGCAAGGTATTCCACTATGTTTCCCAAGATTGCAGATCAATTCACGTATAAGGAAGAAAATGTATCAATGTAGACTTCTGGTTACCGTCTTCCTGGAAGCCATTGACATTCAAACTTTGTTACATGTTTAAAACAAAATGACTAATGAGTGAAATAAGAAAGAAAAATATTATGTAGATGAAAACCATGTAAAAATTATAGATGGAAAAAGAAGATGGAGAGTGAAGAAAAGATAAAAAATGTTTATAACTAAATGGAATGAAAGTTAGGAGAATAAGAGATAAAATACTGAAACAAGAAGACATAAAGTTTATATTATTTCCATTTTAACGAAACATTATATTGTTCTAAAATAATAGATATAATAAGAACCACAAATATGTCTTTATAGAAATAGATTAACCCAAAAGACATTGCCAACTTTTATTATACTTACACTTTAACTGTCACTTTCACTTTCACATTCGCTCAACTTCTTCATCGTCATATATTTCTTCTATGAGCGTGTAACCTCCATGACGCCGGCGATCATAATTTTCTATAATTTCCTATCATGTGTTATTCTTAGCAGCGTTAGTCTTTTTTATCACTTCCCGTTCAAGCAACTGTTCAAATAATCTCGTCATATAAATGGCCCAATTTGTACCCCTGTCCATTTAACATTCGATATGTGTGGGTCAAATCTTCCAAATTCTCTTCCCTCATTATGCGTCCCATTAATTCCAAAGATAAGGGTTAAAATTGCGGCTAAAGTATGAAGAATGCCGCGTTCAACTATGTAATAATTACCGCTGTGTAATTATTTATATACTTCGTGTCACACAATATAGTTGGAAGGGAGGTAAATCAACTTTGTTTATTTATGAGTGATTACATGTCATAGTCATTTTAATCTATAAAAATAAAATATTTAGTTTTGTTTAGGCAAAACTATAATCCCAAAAACATTTCCATTAATCGTTCTCTTAACATGATATTTCTTAGACTGCAGTTCCAGCTTTTCTTGCAAGTAGTTAGATATGTTTTTCTAATATAGGATAAACTTGCTTCAACTAGGTCTTGAGATCGCTCCTGTTTCGGCGTGTTTATCGTTCTGTTGTTAATCATTTTCATTTCAAGTTACTGTTATATTAAGCACATTAGCAGGAAAGGATATTAAGCAAAAAGCAATTTATATAATTCCATAGATACTATTGATATTCTAAATAATATAATGAGAACGTATTAATTAAATGATTCTTTGGACTTCTGGGTCTCTCCTCTCCTTCTGGGTCTCAATAGTATCACGAGCTTTGTTTCATTGAATGCCATTATTAAACTTTCCAACAATTTTCGTCATTTCTGATGCTACGTGTACACAAGTATTTCGTATATACTTACGAACGTTCATTGCATCTTTATTTATATTTCTGTCTATGATAAAGAGAAGGAAAGCAAAAGGAACATTTGATAGAGAGAAAGAAAACCGTAATGCACATGAATTATTATATTTTAGTTACCTTTTTGCTATGAAATTATAATGGTAGTTCACATGGTGCTCTTCATCGTTTAAATTACATATAGTTTAGAAAATTGAATATTTTATTAATTCAATGAAGTAAGAATGTCAAGAAAGTACATGTGTTTGAAATGTATAATGAGTTTCTCTTGCTGAAATTCGGTGTCATAAAACCAGAAACATCGATCAGAAATTCAGCAGAAAAAAAAAATCTTTAATTTATTTCTTCGAAGAATATGAATCAATCTTAGGCAGTGAATTAAATTTCTTTAAAAAAAATAAATGTATTAATATATCGATGATTTTCAAATAGATTTAAATTAATTCATTTTTTTTTCTTTAAATATAATTAATGAAATTTTACTTCTCGTGGCTGTGAGACGTTCTGCGTAATGTTGAATATTTACCAAGTCTATGAGACGCATTAGAAGACATAACTAACTTATTAACAATGACTGAAATTAAAACATTTGTTTTTTTTTTTTCTGAATAGTGTTCGTGCTGAACAACAGTGCCAAAGTCTCTGAACTGCTGACGCATTAGTTCACAATAGAAAGGCCCGTGAAAAATAGGTTTTCCTATTAGGTTTTTCGATGAATCTTAATTCTTAACAATTAATAAGCTCATGGCGAGCTCTACGTCAATAAAATACCCGTAGAAATTCCCCCAATCACGTCGTTAAATATTTTAAATTAACAACTTTAACAAAATATTGTACAGTGTAACCCGGATATAAGAGACCCGGATATAAGAGAAACCTGGATATAAGAGATAATTTCTCTCGTCTCAAATTAGAGTCTGTGTTAATGTATATAAAATAGACCAAACCCGGATATAAGAGAAACCCGGATATAAGATACTTCTTCCCCGGTCCCGACAACTCTCTTATATCCGGGTTACACTGTAATAATACTCATAAATATGATGCGGGTACTTATTTTAATATATGTTCAGAAAGGAAAAGATTTGAAATTGACACCCTTTACCATTTAACTGAAACACCCGTTAAAAACTTACTTTGTTTCTTTCTTTCTTTCTTTTTTCTTTCTTTTTCTCACTAAAATCAAGTCGTGTCTTTTTCCCACTTTCCCAGCGATCAAAACAAAATAGTGTATCATATATTAGGTATCGGCAGATGTTAAAAAGTTTATCTCCCCTTAATTCTTTCCTTCTTTCTTGCTAAATCTCCGTATTTTTAACATTTCTCTTAATAATACTCTCTATGTATAATACGCCATATATATATATATATATATATATATATATATATATATATATATATATATATATATATATATATTATGTGTAAAATTTGAAGGACAGTGTTCAAAATAACGATGATCCACCCATTGCTGTGTACCTGGTCCCGTTAACGCGTACTGGTATCGCTATCGAAGAGGGTTCATATGTATAATACGCCGAATATATCTTCAAGAATGCTTTGTTCATTTTTAGAAATTCATTTTGATCTTTAATATTTAAAAAAAAAGACTGGGTGGGGGAACTACTCCGCTATTTAACGTATAGCTGCAGAAGAACGTTCAGTGTCTTCTTCAGGACGTTGGTGATCAAGGCTCTCCACGATTTCTTTGTAGGTCTTAATAAATTTAGTTCTTTTACTTATTTCTTTAAACTCGTCTTCTACCGTCTGTTAACTCAAGGTAGCTAGGTGGTTTATGTATTGTTTTCTGCTAGGACCCCTAGACTTTAATCTATCCTGTGAGGATCAAATTTTCCAAGTGCTCTTTTCTCATTATATTCCCTAGAATTTTCAATTGTCGCTTCCTGCTGCGTATATGCGTGATTTCTGTCTCCATTTTATCTAAAACCTCGTCGTTATTTCCATGTTCGGTTACTATTTGGTGGACTCCCTCGTCGTATTCGACGTATGAGGATCAAGCAGCTCAGTTCCTTGGAACCGTCAGCCATTCACCAGAACATATGATGTGATTATAGTAGTGAAGGCTTTGTGCAGAATCAACCACACTTTCTGAAGTGTCGAATACAGAGACCTGGTCCACTACGTGCCATAAGGTTCCCAAGCGACCTTCTGTAAGGTTTTGAATTTAGAGTTGTCCTTCTCCTAAACCAGTTGTCATCCAAGGCTATAGGAACCAATCTGTCTTGCTATTTACCGATAGATGGAGGAGAAAGAAGAGGATTAATATATTTCCCAATGGTATTAGCGCTTACGTGAATGCAATGGATTCGACTGGAATTCGAACTCGGCTCTCCGATTCCGCAATCCTAGACATTTACATTTCAGATATCCCGTCGCTGGAAGATAAAAGCGATCTACAATGCAATTTATTTATTATCTTGCCATGACATCTTAGCAAATGTAGTAAAGATTATCCTTTTCCTAGACTATAATCTAAGTAGTTCAGTTTGTTTTGTTATTTAACTTGTGACAGGTGTTGGGAGAAAGAGGGTTTCATGATTTTTTCTAAGTATATTAGTGAAAAATGAATGCAACAGATTCGACAAGAATTTGAACTCGGCTCGCTAGTTTTACTTATTGAACAGGTAAAAATCGACATTTATAATTATGTAGCAAGATGTTCTGCTGATTTTATGTCACACTGCATATCTTTCACGGGTATATTTTAAGCTTCTTTGTTCACGGTACGAGATATAACACAAATTTGTCGGATACAAATTTAACAACGTACTGTACAGACGACTCCTCCACTCACATTGTCTTTAGATAAGATGTGATGAAGTCCAAAACTTAGGGTTGAAATATCACTAGAACAAGGTAGTCATGTGCCCCCAAAAAACTAACATTGGTGGTTTCTTGGGATTGATCAAGTTCGGAATAATAATAATAATAAAAAAATAATCAGGTCAGAATATTTAACAAGAATTTTTCATGACAGTTTATTTTGCTGGAGTTGACACGAGATTTTCAAACCAACTTCACCCGCTCTCTAGTTTATGATCATTACATAAACGAATTGATTGTAAACATCTCGGATGATGGTAGGTGTTTTTCCCACTTTTCAAATTATGGGGAGGTAATTTGGGTGACTGTTCATTTACTGTTCAACAAGTTTCTTCTCTTCTCTTTCTGCGGAACACCCAAAATTCACCACAAACTTGTAGAGTGTAAGGCTGCTGATATCACTAATGATGAATTGGTAGCATTTTTTTCATTGATATACGCACACCAAAATGCTCATATATTACGGAACTTAGATGGTTAGCTTCGCACTTCGTCGAGTTCTGATAACCTGATCTCGAAATTTAATCTGCTTACGAAAAAAAAAAAAAAAAAAAAAACAAATGAAATGGCTCGGTCGTTTGTCGACAGATGTTTTTTTTTTACGTGTTTTCCTGATATTTTTTCTAAGAACCTACTCAAATAAGATGGATAAGTTTTCTATTATGGAAGCCATTTAATATATATTTTTAGAGATTATGAGCTCTATAAATTCCAACTATTTCTGATACTAAGTTAAAGTGTCCTTTTTTGTTTCTGATTTCTCTAAAATTTGATCATTGCTCATACAGACATCATCAGGCATGGAAATTATTTGTTTTTTGGTTTTTGTTTTTTAAATACGTCCAGGTAATAACGGGACATGGAAAAATAGATGTGAGTCGAAATATGTTTTTTAGAAATGTGTTATTGTTAACAGCAATACATTTTGAAAAAAAGAAAAAATATTAACAGCAATACATTTTTTGGAAAAAAAAATACTAATATATTCTATTGATAAGTGTCCATACTAAAACTTTTGTCGATATTAAATAACCCATTGCGATTCATATTCTGTAAAACAAACGAAACCAAACGAAAACCAAACGATGAAAGAAAGGGTTCAATCAACAAAAATGCGATTCTACAGATGGCTGCTAAGAATCTTGTGAACCGTAAATTTGAGGAACGACAAAGGTATCGGAAAAAAAAAATAGAAAAAAAGATATGTACACTTTAAACCAGAAAGAGACAATTCAAATTCGTGGAGTACATAATGAATTATTGCTTTTAAACTACAAATTTTCAATGATTTCGACCTTACTAACCAGACGCTTCCTCTGTAGCTAAATGGTAGAGCACGTCGGTTCTGTGTAGGATGCAGGTTCGATTTCTGTCGGCGGACACGTATTTTCTTTGAAATTTCTCGGATATTCAGGCCGATAAATGCAGTTAATACTGTTGATTATTAACAGAACATTTACTTAAATATTTATATCTATAAAAATAACGTATATACAATAAATTCATTGAAATAATTTTGGACTTAGTCCATTTCACATATATATATATATATATATATATATATATATATATATATATATAAATATATAAAAAAGATACATTTGTTCAGTTATTAATGCGTTTAGGACTAATGTTGTTTTTGTGCGTAGATTGATTTATTATTTACGACTTATCAATCTATTGCAGTTTATTTTAAAAATGAATATATTTTAAGATTACAATAATTTTGGTAGTCAGATAATGATGTTTTTATTTATATATTTCTACAAAGATTACAACCTTTTATTCCAAAGGGGTGACTAGTTTCACTTTTGTCATCGGACGAGAAACAATGATTCAAAGTAATGTGGTCGTAAGCCTTTTGTGAGTAGGACCCGTAAAGCCTCCTTTTCTGTATTTTGTTCCATCTATACTGAAATCCTGTCCAACCAAATACGATATAAGTAATAATAGCCGTAATCGTTGAGCAAATGTCCCCAGGGTGGGGATACCACGCCTGAACCTCTCGTTGCAACTTAAGTTCTGCATAAGAGACTTTAAATCACGATTTAATTCGATATGATCCCGCAATTCGATAATTTCCTCTTCCTTTGGGACTCCGTCTCGAGAATTTATCCTTGGGGTTTTTCTCTCAAAGACTTACCAATGATTGAGTATAGTTGGAAGGCAACGTAGTTTTGAAATCTGTAATGTCATTCTGACCACAATTTCACATATATCATATTACGCAATATGAAAATTTTCAAAGATTATCACATAGCTGTTGTCGATATTTTTACAGATTTCAACTATTCTAGAAAATTCTCAATTTTCAAAAATTTCCATTGCCCTCTCTTGGACATTTATTATCTAACTACTCTTATGTGATGCTCACTTTCCTGTAAAGTACTCTGGAGTTTATCTGACAAGATTTATCTTAATAAATTATTCGCTCTTTATTAATTCAAATTGTTCGTTGATATGCATCGTTTTTTTTTTTATATGTGTTTCGGATTATATATTTGGCTTAGATAGCTTAGCTTAAATAATGTGATACAGTTATTTTAATTCTGAAAATGTCTGTCTCCAGAACAAAACATTTGCAAAACTTTGTGCTAAAGTAAGCTTTATTCTCTGATAGGTTTTTTTGGTAATATTATTACATTGACTTAGTATTTTAGTGTTTATCCTCATTGTTTAACGTTTCCAAGGTCAACAGATTAAGAGATTAACTGTATATGGAAAAGATTATATCAACAGAGAAAATGTCAGCATAAGTAACTCTTTAACCTTTGTTACCGTGTTTTCACATCGAAAAAGGTTTGCGTAATACTTTATTCGATTCATGTTTGATAAAATCTGTCTGATCCTGAAGAGGATGGGTTACATTGAGACAATTTAGATAGAGCATTTTGTGAATAGTTTGATGAGTCATAAATAATTTATTTCATTGCTCATCTGTTTTATTCTGCGAAAAATAAATTAAAATATATTCTATTGAAATATTTATTCGCTATTATTTGTAAAAACATTGTACTTACGGTCACATCACTTTGAAATATCGGTTCTAATAAGATCAACGGCGTTAAAAAAAAGTCGGGCCATGTCTGTACCTAAATGGTGATCACAGGTTTGTAAGCTTACATGTACCAGTTGTGTAAAGGATAATGTCTGGGAATTGTTAATCGTAGAGCGGAGTTCCAATTCCAGTTCGGTTGTTATATTACTTATGCGCAAATACACTGAGAAAAGGTATGAGTACATCTCTTCCCCTCAATTATGGATTAATTAGTAAGACTTGTATCACTGTCTTTATTATCTCCACATTCAAAAAAATTCTTGCAATCTAAAAATATTTTCTGTCTTTACGCTGATAAGCAACAGAAAATAAATTGTAATACTTTGTTCACAGGTTATAATAAATACTTTATTAATTTTTCTTGGTGTTTGTTTTTGAAGCTATCCTGTTCATTATGAATTTATTTACAAGTTATGTTCCTTATTAGTTTTACTGTTATTATTATAATACTTCGAGCGATTAGCGCAAATAAGGAATAATTACAATTAAAGAAATTACATTGAACGCGACATGAACTCATCTGTAAGTAAAGATAAACAGGAATGGAATAGTAAATAAAAGAATAAATATAGACAGGATACGTGGCACAGTGGATAAAGCCGTTACTTATATCCAGTGATAGCACACAAAGAGAGTGAGTTCAATATCTGGTTAAGGCGGTGGAGAACTTGGAGAGGGGAAATAACTAATAACTGACATCCATTAAACATGACACCTGGAACTAGAACAGTCTACCCCAGCGAGCGAAATAAAGGGTTCAGTTCGACATTCCAACCACCTGAAGAAGTAACCGGTGATAACTGACATCCATTAGACATGGCACGTGGAACTAGAAGAGTCTACCCCAGCGAGCGAAAGAAAGAGTTCAATTCGACATTTCACCATCCTCATCTTTGTTGCCATATTTATCACAACGTTTAGGCCGGAGCGTACAACGGCCTAAACGTTGTGATAAATATGGCAACAAAGATGAGGATCATAGTCCGAGCAATGTAAATAGTGTACATAATACCTCATATCAGAAATATAGAGAGATACTGAAGGAAAATATCTTGTCAATATTTCTTTAAACAATGATATAGAATGTGAGAATAATGATTCTTTCTTTTTATATGCCACTAGCAGTAGAGCCCGGCGTTGCCCGGGGATGTAACAGATCAAGTATCGACCATCATAAAGACTGAAAAATAAAATTGACAAAGATTATTGTTTAAGGTTGAGGGACAGGCATGTCTTAATTATTTTTTTTATTTTTTTTTTACGAATTGGTCAAACTCAAACAAAAACATTGTTTTCAATCGTTATGAGTCTACCGATGGAATAGCATTTTATTATAAACAATTGTCTTGTAAATGGAATTTTTAAAGCATTCTGAATGTAAAAATAAAGAAAAAAATGTGCAAGTCAATAAGAAACACTATCTGGCAAAAAAAAGTGATGTTTTGTTGAAATCAGTTGAAAAATGTAGGAAATCCGATCCCATATACAAACGAACACACACACACAAACAACCTGAGTTTTATAATAAGTATAACTCGTTATGAGTTGTGCCCCTTTCATTCTTGCGATGCCTCTTCATCGTGTTTTCAAATTGATTTCGTACAAAAACAATTGTGGTTTTCTAATTTTTGGCGCTGTCAGAACCACCGCAGGGTAATTTTACGTAGTCCTGTGAAGTTTTGATGAAATCAGTTGAAAAATGTAGGAAATCCGATCCAATATATAAACAAACAGACACACACACACTCACACAACCTGGGTTTTTATAAGTAAGATGTCATTTTTTCTTTTTCCTTCTTTTCTAAATTATTATTTCTCCGTTTCTTTTGTGTCTTCTCCGTTTCATCTCTTTCTACATTTTTATGCTTCCTAAAATCTTTCCCTTCCATGTTTCTTTTCATTGCTTCTTCTCTTTTTTTTATCACATTCTATTTTTACATCTACATTTTCTTTTTCTTTCCTTCTTTCTTCTTTTCTGTCATTCATTTCATACTTTGTGAATTTTATTACCACTTCATTTCTTCTTTCTTTCTTTCGTCAAATATTTATTATCTCACCATTGATGTATCATTCTATATTAAGTCGTTTCTTCCTTCTATTTTCTTCATATTTTCTTTATGTATCATATACGTTGCTCAGTATGGGTTATTTCAGGACGTACGTGATCATGGATCTCCACCTCCCTCTATCCCTTGCAGCTCTCAACAAGTTCCTTCCCTCTGCTTCCTCCCCCAGACCACGTTCTGTCATCCACTTGCTTAAGCCCGCTAGGTATGTCATACGATGTTTTCCCTTGTTTCTCTTTCCTTCTATTCGACCCGTGAATATCAGATTCCCCGGGCTCTTCTTCCTCATTATGTGTCTCAGAAGCTTCAGCTGTCACTTCATGATACTAAGTATAAGCCTCCTCCTTGTTTGCAACCTCTCTAAGACCTCATCGCTGCTCACACGCTCGGTCCATGATATCCTTAGCATCCTTCTGTAAAACCACATCCCCGTCGCCTCGAGTCTTCCAACATTCGCTGCTGTAAAGAAAGACAGATGTCACGTAACAACTCAGTATTTATTTCTTTGTTACCAAAGAAATACTCCTGTTTCGCAAAACTATGTCCAGTTTTTGGAATGCGTCTTTGGTTATTCCATTACGACGTCGGTTCTCAGTGTCGCAGTTACCGTCCTCTGTCAAAATGCTTCCTATATATTTAAACTTCCGCGTCTGCTTCATTCTAGTTTTCCCGACCCGACCAGCAAATCGCATTTCGGGCTTATCCTTTTACTGATGACCATGCATTCTGTCTTTTAGCAGTTTATTCTTGTCCCTTCTTATCAATCTAGGTCGCTACCTCCTGTATGAGATTTTGCCATTTCTTATTCGTGTCTGCTATCAGTACTGTGTCATCTGTGTACCTTAAGATTTTCCTCCTCCTTGACCCTATGCCATTCAAGGGTATAGAAACTAGGCCGTTCCTCAAAACATAGCTGTGAAATAAATCACCACAACCGACCCCTAAAATGAAGCTTCAGTGTAGATCTATAAATGTTGTACGTGTGATGGAATCACCGGCCAATTTACCTATTAGTATTTCTTAAAACGCAATGATGCACAAAAGGCACATTTATACACCTGGCAGCTGCTAGTTACCTATAAAAAATTGTAGGAAAGAGTTCTACGCTTTATCAGTGGGAAAAAAGGTTATTCTCAGAACATGAAATTACAAAACCACATACAGCAAGAACAACACCGAAACATAACTGTGTAACTCGATGGATCTATTCTACTCAATAGAAGCTCAATATAATTTTTATGTAAAATGAGACGCACAGAATATAATATATATATATATATATATATATATATATATATATAATTATTTATTTAAACAATTTATAACACAAACATGCTACAAAATCACCACAAAAACAGCCATTCCAATTACACCTATTATATATATATATATATATATATATATATATATATATATATATATATATATATTGTCATCTACAGACGGATGGTTTCGCTGTATCACAGCTCTTCAGTGTGGCTAGACGTCCGCTATGATCGAGACCCGACTGAATTGGCGTCTGTCGGAGGTTCTACCACTAATTCGTTGGCGCACGGCAGGGATGAAGGTGAATTTAGGCGTATTTTTTTTTTTTAGGTAAACACAAAGTGACTGCGAGAACACAATTCGATTTAACGAAGAGTCTTGCATTATTGGCCGTAATGGTCACTCTTTACAAACCCACACTTCCTTCCCAGAGAGTTCAACCGAAATAAATTTTTCAGGAGCATATATATTGTCATCCACAGACAGACTGTTTCGCTGTATCACAGCTCATCAGTGTGGCTAGACGCCCGGTTGCCTCTAGCTAGGATCGAAATCCGACTAGAGAGAGAGAGAGAGAGAGAAAGATAGCGAGAGAGAAATAGAGAGATACTAGGCAGGTTGCGATGGATAAATTGTCGTATAAATTACGTCAAAATTTAAATAATTTTGACCTCATTTTAACAGATATATTTACCAAAATTACACAAAATATCTTGAAATACTACATTGAATTTATTCAATAAAATCACCATTGGCTTAAACCATAGACTCCAGACTACTACTAAAAAAGATTACATATGATGGAAATCTAAAGCTACATACTGCAAGAATAAAAGAGAACATTACTTGTGTCATTCGATGTTTCTATTATATCATAAACGCCATGTTCACCTGATTTGATCCAACCGATTATTACCTTTCCCGAATGCTACCAAAGGCTTTTACGTTAATTTTCTAAGCGTAGCTTAGATGCGGCATAATGCTGAAAATGTGGAGCACTGTTCAGTCGTTAATTTGTCTAGTCAGGAAGCTTGTTAACCATTACACCACGTCTGAGTGGCGCAAAATATTTTATGTGATATAACCAGATCCAATATTTCAGCGGAAAGAATTTTGCCATCAAAACCCGTCGATATTTATTAAAAACGTACCGAAGAGCTTACTGATAAATGACAACTTGTAACTGGGTATAATAATGGCGAATGTCATTGTACTTTATTTGTTGAAGAATAAAATTGATACATAGGTTTTTAAGACTATGTCCTAAAACAGAATTGCGTAAATGCACGGCACCAAATGAATACTTTATTTCAGGACATCAGTGAACAAGGGAAAATTCCTAAGCTTCTAAGCAAGATATTTGAATTATTAGAACATATTCATTCAACGGAAATTAATTATGACTCAAACTGATAGCTAGAGATAATAAAAGACAGGACGTTCTGGAGAGCTATGATCGCTTAGGGACCTGAATAGAAAGAATTTACGCTAAAAGATTAACCATGAAAGAAAGAGAAACATATTCCGGAGAGCTCAGCAATACTATTGTACGTCAATCCTTAAAATTTCCTCATCACATGTCCATTAATTCTCAGCGCTAACTTTGATAGAATCTAATCAAAATCTCCTTCTTCTATCTTTTCAAACTACATCCCTTTTGTCTGTGTCCTTGTCTCTGGATCTCTCTTTTCTTTTTTTTCTTTTTTTTCTTTTCTTCTTCTCACTCTCTCTCTCTCTTTTATCCTCGGAACCATTCAATTTCTTTCAATCAGTCGCGTGATACTCGAAAGTGAACGCGAAATCATTTTCAGATTGTTTGCACCTCAGGACTAAATACCTTCGGCGATTTACATCGACATTAAACGGCGGCTGATTGGGGTCAGTTTAAAGAAATCCAATATCCGAACCTTTGCTCGCAGCATGAAAACTCTATTCAGGAAACATTCGCAAATGTAAGACTTCATCACAAGCCGATTCATACGAAATATGGCACATAGAAAAAATCGTTTCAAGAATCTTATGGAATTCAAACTCACACTAATAAAAATGGGGTGCCAGACTTAGCTTCTACCGACTACTCTCCAGCAAGGAATTTTATCCTTCACTTACGTATAGAGTTTGATTAAAAAAAAAAAAAACAAAAACAAAAAAACATGTCTATGCAAGAAGGGAGAATTTTCCTCAGAATAGGGATGTTTGGTCATTTGGTCACCAAGTAGTTTGGTCATTTAAATATTCAGCATCTTACGTAGCATTTCTCTGCTCGATTTAACACGAATAGTATTCCATGATTTTAGTTTAAATCCCTAAAATTTCCTCATAACATGTCCGTCAGTTCTCAGCGCTAACTTTGATGGAATCTAATCAAGATCTCTTTCTTCTCACTTTTCGAATTACATCCCTTTTTTCCTTGAACTTGGCTGGCAGGGATTAATCTAGGTGTATTAACTTGAATTTGGTATTGGGATTAAATGTGAACTAAAATCCAAACTATGTCTGTTTGCTGACTTACAAAAATACTTTTATTAGCCTGTGGTCGAACTCTGGCAGGAAACGGATTTGCGAAATTCTCATCTATGTTAGACTTCCCTATCAGTCAAAAAATATGAAAATAACCAAAGAGTACCCAGACGAAATATTATAATAACAATGGAGACAATTGTTCTTATTTTGGCTCGGATTCCGTCAAAATCCGAGGAAGAACATGATGCGCATATGTGTTCTGAGACCGAAATCTGAAACGTTCATTCTGTTACATTTTGGATGATGAACATTGACGGTTAATGTAATGTATGAATGGAAGCCTCGCCGTGTCTTTCTTGTCCGGTCTCGAGTGGCTGTCTGTACCGTTCGACTTAGAAATTATTTATTGTTTTGGAGGATGAAGTGAAATACGTTCACCGATCATGGCAGTGTTTTCAAGATCGCACGGATGGAGTTTGATCATCTTTCAAATGTACCAATTACTTGGGCGATTCTGAGAATAGCGGTCAGTTTTTTTTCGTCGTCATTGGCGGAATTCGTTGTCAAACATTAATGTGCTCATCCACATTTCCTTCTGTGTGAAATGAGTCGTCTTTTGGATCTGAAAAGAGGTCCGCATCCATTATGGTATAAGAAACTGTCTTTTCTTAGTTTTCTTCGAGTCTTCTATTGGTCTTCTGGTGATTTCAAAGACTGTTGTTTTTTTGTGGACTGCTCTTCTCCAATTAGTTCTATCCGTAGATTCTCCCTCCCAAGCATCGATCTATGTCTTCAGCAAGATCCTTGAATCGATGACATGGGGCTCCCCGTGGTCTCTTACTAGAAAGCGAGCCCGGAGTTGAGGATTTTTTGGTAGGTATATGTCTGGCATTCGAGCAAGGTGTCGGGACCATCGAAACCGATGGCAAACTATAATGATTTCTATGCTCTCCATCTTTGCGCGGAGAAGAACTTGTTCGTGATCCGGTCCTATTGAAAAGGTAGACTTTGGTCCAATTCACTCTCGTCAAAAATACGGACATTCGTCCGCTTTATAGTAGATAAAGGAAGGTAGATTTCGGTGAGGATTATAACTTAATTTCCGTCTATCTATGTCATTCACTGTTTAGTGGGATCTTCCTCGGCTGCAGAAGATGCGCTTGGTGTAAACTTAGATCAGCCGTCAGGACAGTATTATGTTGTAGAGAAACTAATATTTCAAAAGAAAATTAATAAAAAATAGAAAAAAAAAAGGTTTATAATTTATATTCTTGTTTAGACTCCTTCATCTGCAGATATGTATTAAATAAATGTATATGCATTACATAGATGTATATGTATTACAAAGATGTATATGCATTACATAGATGTATATGTATTACATAGATTTATATGTATTACATAGATGTATATGGATTGCATACATTTATATATATTACACAGATGTATATGCATTACATAAATTTATATGTATTACATAGATGTATATGTATTGCATACATTTATATATATTACACAGATATATATGCATTACATAAATTTATATGTATTACTTAGATGTATATGTATTGCATACATTTATATGTATTACACAGATTTATATTCATTAGATAGGTTTATATGTATTACATAGATGTATATGTATTGCATAGATTTATATGTATTACATAGATGTATATGTATTACATACATGTACTTGAATTAAAATGAAACAGTATATTCATTTCATATCTTTGCTTTAAGTATAAAGGAATATAAATTAAATTGTAAATAAACAAAATTATGCATTTGAAACGTTGACAAAAATACCAATTTAGTAGCTATTAAAAATTATCCACTGTTCTTTAAATAAAGTGCTACAGTTTCATGTTTTTGTGTTTTTTTTTTAAATGACATCCTCCGCTATTCACCATAGAGTGTCGGAGAAGATTTCTAATGTTTTCCGTCAATCATAAATTTGCGCGCTTCGAGGTCTTCCAGCGGCCCTGATATGTTCAACCCGTATCAGAAACGATTTTCTATCCGGAAGAGAATTATTTTAACATAACATGAAATAACCAAGAAAGCCTCTTTTGTGTTACAATTAATGAATCACCAGTCTTTAAAAAAAGAACATTTTAAAAGCAAGCACATGGTTTGCACCGGTACAAAACATGATGGCAATTGATGGTATCATGAAAAAGAAATTGTAATATGTTATCTAGATATAAATACCATTGGAAATTACCTAACTTCCCTTGCACCACACAGGTGAAAGGTTAACATATGGGAGGTATTTCTGCCGCATCTCGTATATAATTATATTCTTGTGATTTCATTTTCGTTTGTATATTTTTATTACTAAATCTCTGTTCATTTTCGTTTTCCTTCACGCCCAGCACTACACTTTTTATCTCGCGGTTTTTTCATTTAGTTTGTTTTCCACAGTGGATTCATTTTCTCTGATCTCTACACGTAACCTACCACTGCTTTCTGAATAAATTTGAATTACATTTGAAACAAAGAATATATTGACATACTGCTATATATTATCAATGCTGTATATTTTGATCTTGAATGCCGGACAATTCTACACAGATGAAGCGAAATCTGCAGTGAAGCAGAAATGCAGTTCTAAAGATAGATGCTGAAACTACCACGGAAGGAGTCTGTAAGCGTCAAAAAGTCTTCAGGAAAATGAAAATAGAAAGAACAGACATACGCCATATCAGAAGGGGACAGCTGAATGTTCTTGAATTTACAATGACGAAGGGAGACTTGGGAAATTTCAAATTCACAGGATTTATTTAAAGCCAAAAAGAAAACGGTTAGGCAGTGGGCTAAATATTTAACGAACTTCTATAAATGGATGGTGAATATTTAACATTTAATTTCCTCTATCCCCTGAATGATGGACCATCACATCACAGATGACGAATACAGGGAATAGCAGGAGAACAGTAAGGAGTCTGTTTTAAATGAAGAAAGGAACTACAAGGAAATTTAAAACGTTCATATTCGAAAGTGTCATGGCGGAAGTCTCTCTGGAATATTTAATACACAAAGTACATACAAGAAGCAATAGAGACAAAGGGAAGCAGTGTGTAACTTGCCTAACGGGTTTGTGACAATACTTTGTAGAATAAGGGCAAAAACAATGGTAAAATTTACATTAGTCGGACTATTGTCCTCATCTTTGTCGCCATATTTGTCGCCATATTTGTCACAACGTTTCGGCCTTCTTCAGGTGGTTGGAATTTCGAACTGAACCCTTTATTTCGATCACTGGGGTAGACTGTTCTAGTTTCACGTGACATGTTTGATGGATGTCAGTTTTCTCTCTGAAAGTTCCCCACTGCCTTAACCAGGTATTGAACTCACCTTATTTGGGTCTGTCACTGGATCTAACCAACGCCTTTATTCACTATGCCATGTGTCCTTGAGGACATCTGGGTATGAACTTCTGAGTATTATAAACCTAATGTTTTCAGCCTCATTTTTACCAGTGCTCATATTGCAATTTTGCTGTTATAATTGCATGTCTTTACCAGAGTTCATATTGCAACTTAGTTATCATTGCTTTTCTCTGGCAATATAGACAGACAATGGTAAAATGTAAATATTGAGTCATAAGTAAATTAATCTTTAGGGGACCAAAACGTATATATCATCCCAAATTTAAGTTGCATTATGAATTTAAACGTTGTACTTGATTATTAGATTGATTACATTTTTATTAAACTAATAGAAGAGCCTAGAATTCTTGTCCAAAAAATGATCGCCAAGTCAATGAAAAGACATTCCCGTATTTTTTTTAAAAAAATTTGTTAATAGCTGGTTTGATAATTTCAAATGTGCTATTAAATTGGATAATGGAATACCAGAAGATCGAACATCTTGACTTTGTCGTTCACTTTGATTTTTTTCTTGTTTTACTATTATTACTTTTTTTTTTTTTTTTCCTTTGATTTCTGGTGTGTACACATTTCTTTACAGGTCCTGCCCAGATAGCGAAGGTCAGAAATGCCATCATGACATTTTCCACTGACCAATTTAAAAAAAAAAAAAAAAAAACATACACACGCATATATTTTACATAGATAAAGTCATTCGTAAGGTGTGAGGGTACTCTTGGGAACAATTTTTTTGTATTTCTTTAAGGCATGGGCTTCCAAGAATCCCTACAATGAGTCTACTGGAATCTTTTCCAACCAATCCAACGGCTCCACCTACAACAGGGATTTGTTGATGTTCCTATGTGCCACATTTTTTAGATGATTATTATTAATATTTCTTTTTCCTATTAAATATCTGACAATGCTGCCCTCTTCAATGTTGTATTTATTTTATAAATTTCCTACTTATATAATCTCGATTCATAGCAAGTTTTCTAATATGCTATCATTTAAGGTCATAATCCTCTTCCTGTTTCAGAGTTTGCTCCGTTGCAGAACGAGATGATTATGGCTTTAAGTAATCCTCAATCATTTGTTTTTTTTTGCAATCGTTATCTTTTCCTAGATCCTTACATTTTTTTCGAGATGGTAATTTTTTGCATTTCAATAATTTTTTTGAGAATCTTACAGTTTTACGAGATCCATATATTTTTTCGACAGCATTACATTTCTTTCACGTATTTTTGTCTTCAGCAATTGGTCCGCTGAGTCTGTTACATTTAAAATCTGGAAGAAACATGTCATTTATTTTGTTCTTTTTTTTCTTTCAAATTCTCCCAAGAATTGTATTATGCTGTACAAACTATTGATAATTCCATGTAAAGCTAGTGACAGCGAATGAAAAAATATATCATTTCTCCGGGCGTGACTGAACCGTTAGAATAACAAAATAAATATGGCAAAATTTCAACGGAAAAGTATCAGGAGAATAGCAATGATTTAAGTCAACAAAGACAATAGCTATATAGATGCTCGCCCGAAAAAAAAATCCTGTAATAATGACATACATTTAAAAAAACAGCTGAAGATCCTAGCAACCACAAGTTGGCTTATGGGTTGGAGAGGGCCGCAGCGGCAGAATCTTGATCATTGCACAAAACGTAAAAGCGACACCAAGTTAAATTGACTGGCTAAGATGAACTGATATAAAATATCCTCTATTAGGTTGGTGCAAAAATAATGGCGTAATAATGTCGTTTTTTGACGTATTTTTAACGTCAAAAACGACATTATTACGTCATTATTTTTGCACCAACCTAATAATTTTCTAAAGAAGAAATGGATTTGTTATTATCCCGACAAGTATTAATAATTCTAAACGTTATTTTTAATGGATATTCGTATTTGAGTAAACGCTCCGTTTTATGTATCAAACACTATGTCCATTTATTTTCGTCTACCGGCCTAAATGTCGACTAAATTACGTTAATCTTTTTAGAAAAATCCTTTGTTTATGTTTAGATACAAAACTGAGTAGATATAAAAACGTTTCGAGAGATCTATCGTTCGCTTAAAGGCACCATTTCAGCCTTGCCTGAGCGGCTAAGTTCTTGCTGCCAGATCTAACGACAAATCCCTCTATCTGTCGAAGAGAGCATGTTTTAGTGTCCTCCCTCTAAAGAGTCTATGTTGGACACGTCCGCCTACTACAAAATTAGTAGGAGAGAAGGCCTTGGGGAACAGTCGAATAGACTTAACGCTGGTCAACCGACAGACACTCACTAATCGTGTAATACTCTTCTGTTTTCTTACTGTTTAATATTAGATATATCCGCAACGCTTGTTTTGTTATTTCTTTAAACATTTACTTGGTCACAACAGAGCATATGTTACTTTAATAATATTTCTCGAACATTCAGGCCGGTAGATGAAAATAACAGCGTCTACTGAAATACGAGTATCCACTCAAACAATATTTAACTTGTTAAAAAATTACTCCATCTGTCTCTGATTAATTATTTCGGCTCCAGATTTCCACAAGATTACTAGTTCCAACTCCTGAAGATAACCCGAGGGTAAAAAACTAGATAATTTTACTAGTCTGAAAATAACGACATGATAAAGAATATATTAGTTAGATCCTGTAACAGAACCCAAAGTGTGTGAGTTCAATACCTGGCTAAGGTGGTAGACAACTTGGAGAGGGGGAATTAACATGAGATAACTGATAACTGACATCCATTAGACAGGGTACGTGGAACTAGAACAGTCTACGCCAGTGAGCGAAATAAAGGGTTCAGTTCGACATTCTTACCACCTGAAGAAACGTTACAATAAATATGTCGACAAAGTTGAAGAATAATGTAGAAATACCTTATTTCTAAACATTTAATAAATACCGTTTAAATATTGTTTATACATTTGGAACATTCAAAATTCGTTAAAAAGTATAAAACCAGAATATATGCAAAATTTATCATAAAAGATTATAGGCAAGAGCCTTAAGATAGTCCATATGATCTGATCGGTTTTCACGATCGTTAAGTATATTTTTAAGCCTTTTAACACGATAAAACAAACTATTTTTTCTTTTTGAACAAGTCTCTCCTTGAAGAATGCGTTTAATACTTTTCCTGCTTCTCTTTTTCAAACTCTCCAATAATGCGATACAGACATGAGCAGGCCACCGGATTCGCACCCGACTTCTGCAAGTGGATCAACTTCATGTATCACTTCCCCATTGCTGTGGTACAGATGAAAGGAAGGCGGTCGAGTGCTTTTGCGCTGACTCGGTCGGTCCGACAGGTGTGTCCACTGTCGCCCGTATTTTATGCTTTGGTGTAGGAGTCCCTCATTCGACGGCTGAGGGACAGGGCATGAAGTCCGGGCCTACGCGGAATCGCCATTTTCCCTGGCAGAGTTCGAGCTAGGGTTTGTGCGTACACCTATGAGGTACCCATTTTCCTGTCGTGCTGCAGCGACATTAAGGTGGGACAGAATGTGCTTGAATGGTACGAGAAGGTGACGGGGGCCAAAATTAACCATACCAATGTTAGACATTTCCATGACGGTCGTCCTTGAGTATTGAATCTAGAGGTTAGCAGTGAATATTTCGGAGACAGTAGGAAAGCGTACTTTAGGTTCGCAGTGGATATCACAGCAGAGTGTAGTTCATCCTTCTCCTGGTCGCCTTTGGTCCTTCCGGTAGACGAAACAAGATGGCCGCCTTTATACACTACGAATACAGTGTTGGGCGGCTTCTGATTGGTCAACCTTCTACTGGTCGACTATAAAGGGAAATAAGTCATTCCGACTCGCTCACTAGTTATATACGGTATATACCCAAAAAACCGTAACAGCCCCCCTTATTTTGGGTATATAATGGAATCTTCGTTCCAAAATATTAGTAAAGTTAATAAATACTTTAATTCCAAAAATAATATTTTTTCTTTTTTTTTAAAAAAAAAGGTAATATTAATATGTAACAAATACTTTAGTATTCCAAATTTTATTTTTATGTTTTTTTTTTTATATTTTCTTGAAAATTAATATTCACAAAAATTAGTCATATCACTTTGTTCACAGTTAAATACTTCGGGTTAATAGAACATGAAACAACAATACTATAAGTTTAGATTGCGATCACAGCAAAAAGTGGAAAGAATTGTTACTTTACCCATAGTTGGGATCCATTAAAACAGTTATTATCACTCCGGGTCAAAGTGATCCAGAAAAATCATTTATTATTTTATCCATAGCTGGGACCCATTAAAACAGTTACTATCACTCCGCGTCAGAGTGATCCAGAAAAATCATTTATTAGAGGATTGGGCTCAAGGTAGGACCATTTACCTTTATACCCCGAAACTAAGGACTTATGTTCATACCAAAAACTGAACTGACGCTTCTTAGGACAATAACTAACGGATGCCGTTTTACGTCCTACCCAGGACCTAATAAGGACCTTACAGGGACTTAACGGATGCAGTTTTACGTCTTACCCAGGACCTAAAATACAGGGGCCTTAGTGGATGCAGTTTTACGTCTTGCCCAGGACCTAATAAGGACCTTAATGGATGCAGTTTTACGTCTTGCCCAGGACCATTATAAGGGTCTAAGAAGTCAGCACCAAACATTGCAGAAGCAAAATGCCTGTAGTTTCCATTTCATAATCGGTTTTTACAAATAAATACGCCATATTATTTCCCGATTAAACACATTTAATTTGTACTGTTTCTTCTGTATTTGGTCCCTTAACAAACTGATATTTTATATTAATATGCTTTGAACTTTAATGTTGAATTTCTAGACAAAGCAATACTGCTCTGATCACCGAGTAAATAATAATTGGATCAGTTATTGCCAGTATTATAATTGTTTTTCATTAGCAATTTAAGAAAATTAACCTCTTGTATTCCTTTTCACAATGCAATACATCCAGCTTCACAAGTTAAAAGTGAAATCTTTCGCTGTTTCTTAATTCCTGCTGATTATTGGGTTACCATCCGCTAGCTTAAAGTACTAGCCTGTTATATTCTTATGGTCTGGTGAATTAGTCCAATCAGCATCACAAAATTCTTCCAATTTTTAATAATTTATTGGATTGTCAAAAATACTAGGCATCGACTATTAGTCCACTTCAGATAACGTAATACTTGCTTCAAAAAATTGTTAAAATGTACAGTCCACGGTTTACTTAAGTTTTGGGGTAACTTAGTAATCGAATAGCAGATTATTTTGCCTAGTTCATATCATCATGCAAATAATACTTCCGACCAATATTCTGTATTCATTTTCACACTCCGCTATACCATCTTCTTATTCCTAATTGTGCTTCAATCCATTTCACATGAAGTAGTTCTTTGTTTTGCCATTTTGCATGTTAAATTTCGATAAAAGCCTTTCCATGTATCTCGATTAATTCATTGAAATCGTGTTGCCTTTAAATTTGTACTGTATACCAAGAAAAACATGATAGTTCGACCCCAAATTGGTCATTTTAAAACTCATTTCTAGAGAACTCTTGATTTTTAATAGCGCGGCCTCATTCTTTGATACAATTAATATATTTTCGACCCAAATAACTAGAATTACTGATATTTCATTAAATGTCTGTGTACAGACATGGGTCAACTTGAGGAGATTGAAATTATTGTCTCATTAAATAACAACAGATTAAATTATTCCATGTTTTTTCCACTCATTTTGAGTCCATATAGTGACTTTTTAAGTTTTTTTTTCTTAAAGTTTCCATACATAATCATCACTTATTTTTGCTTTCTTTTTTTTTAAACCTTCTGGGTTTTAAACCTTATACATTTCATTGTCGATGGTTCATTCTGAAATAAGCCTTTTTTTTTTTTTTTTTTTTTTTTTAACATCCATACGATGTAGATCTTTACCACAATGGGCATCTATTTGGATCAAAACCCTAATTAAGACTTAATGTCACTACATAAGTCATCCGCCCCATATATCTATAAAAATAAATCCGTTAGCTACAAAAACGAACATCGCATACTGGCGATCTATTCTTAGTTCGCTTTACAATGTAAACCCAACGGCTGCCAATGATATTTCTATCATCAATTAATTAAGACTTAAGATTTCTACATAAGTCGTCCCCCTTATATCTATGTAAATCCGTTAACTATAAAACGAACCTTGTAGACTGACGATCTATCCTCAGTTCGCTCATAGTACGGCTGCCGATGATGATGATGATGATGATGATGATCATCATCATCATCATCCGGGGCGTTTTGATTCAAAAAGTGTCCCACTACTAAAGATTAAATTTCTTTATTTTTGACTTAAATTTCTTCCTTCTTTTCTTTTTGAAGGCTTACATTTCTTCATTCTTTTTCTTTTTGAAGGCATGGCCGCTTTGATCTTAACAAAAATGTATGGCTTCTTGGTAGTTCCTTGAGATACATTTGTACTGTATAACAACAGTTAATATTACATTAATTCATTTCACAATAGTCTGGCTTTTCTCCATTTTGGTCGGAATTCGCACCTGATTTTCTTCTTCTCGTATACCCCATCTGGTATAGTACCTTCCTCTGCTTGTGGACTCTGAACGGGTTTTCTAACCAGAATTAGACCATACTTAATTCGGGTTGGACTAGTTCCTCGGAATTAATATATTTTTTTCTTTTTAAGTTATCACTGTCGTGAATGGTTTGAATGAAGGTGGCAAACCCTTCAAGACCATGGCTATTTGCAGCCTATCCGAGATAGTCCACACCTGCAATTTTAAAGCATTTGTGACATTCTCTGCTAAAATAATTGGTTACTGATTCGCGGTTAGTTCAAATATATAAGCAATAATTTTAGGCTTACCTTTTAACAAATAGTACTCCTTTAAATTTGTGTAGGGCTCGGCTTCCATTGTCCTTGGCCTCCCTCATTATTAAAGACAAACTCCAGTCATCCAGGAATTGAATTAACTCCGCGAAAACGGTCGGATTTCTTCATAAAATCATCATGCCCCCCTCCTGGTCGACTTGCAAAAGATGATGTCATGGAGTTTTCATATTCTTAGGTAGCCTAAAAAACTTCGTCTCCCATAATTCATATCCAGATTCATTCCCGTCAAAATAAATCGTGATCTGGGCTCATAACCTATGTTAGACATTTCCATGACGGTCGTCCTTGAGTATTGAATCTAGAGGTTAGCAGTGAATATTTCGGAGACAGTAGGAAAGCGTACTTTAGGTTCGCAGTGGATATCACAGCAGAGTGTAGTTCATCCTTCTCCTGGTCGCCTTTGGTCCTTCCGGTAGACGAAACAAGATGGCCGCCTTTATACACTACGAATACAGTGTTGGGCGGCTTCTGATTGGTCAACCTTCTACTGGTCGACTATAAAGGGAAATAAGTCATTCTGACTCGCTCACTAGTTATATACGGTATATACCCAAAAACCGTAACAACCAATTCTTTCGGTTTGCGGTTAAGTGCCTGTAAGAGGTTCGCGCCAAATTTACTAAATTTTCCCATCGCCTATGCTATGTTTTTCACACACACACACACACACACACACACACACACATATATATATATATATATATATATATATATATATATATATATATATGAGAATGCGTTGAAAGCTCCTAAGACCGACAGAGTATGGATTTTAAAATATTCGGAAGATTATTTAACAGATTGTCTTGTTTACTGTGGTTTCATTTATCTAATCGGTTTAGCTGCAAACTGGTTTCGACTGGAATATAGAATTCAAAGTAATACTTGCTATTCAAGCAACTAGGCAATATTTTGTGTCGGGCTATTGTAAACTTGAAAACACACTTTCATCAACCTCGCGATCGGTTTACGTGTGAAAGAGCCTAAAGTTTCTGTTTTGAACTTCATATAATATTTGCAACGGCTTCCTTGTAATATACACCTCTGTAAAGAACCTACATTTTTTATCGATAGATTCTTATTAACCAGCGCTCTCATTTTGCCTATTTTCAATTATTGATACTTCTCTATTACGTAACCTATTTCCCTGGGACTTGTTACGAACCTACATGTCTTTTTAAAGGTTTCGACCCTGAGGATGGAGGTTATACAATAATAATAATTATAGAAAGAATCATCCAAAGGAGATCAGGGAAAGAGCAGAG
The DNA here is from genome assembly GCA_903632075.3 of Acanthosepion pharaonis. Lineage (NCBI taxonomy): Eukaryota > Metazoa > Mollusca > Cephalopoda > Sepiida > Sepiidae > Acanthosepion > Acanthosepion pharaonis. The sequence goes on from CAHIKZ030005124.1 coordinate 660,971, forward strand.
TTGTAAGGAAGATACACGGAGAAAGGAGATAGCGGCAAAAAGGTGAAGGAAGTTAAAATAATGAAGCAAGAAATGTAAGAAGTGAACATGAAAGAAAAAGAAAAAAAAAAGAAAAGGTCAGATAGAAAACACAAAGTATTAATGAACAAAGAAGAGAAAGGAGGAAGGAAAAAATGAAATAAAGAATGAATAGCAAAGAAATGGTTTCATTGCGATGAAAGTAAACCAGTTGAAACAGTGGGGGAGACAGAAACGAACGTAGCTGGAAAAACGATAGGAGACAGGGAGAAAAAATATGAAAAAAAGAAGCAGGTATGTGGACGGAAGAGAGCGAGAAATAAAAAAATTATTTCAGAATTCCAGGTGTCAAAATGCAGGATGTGGTGTAACCTAGGAAAATTTACTGAATGAGGTAAAACCAAAATGGAGGTTGGAAATGAAATGATAATTTTTATAACATCAACACAATACAGCGGCGTGAAGTAGGTTAACCGCTGCTGGTGATGGACTACTTAAACAGTATATTAACCCCACTGACAATAGTGTCCAATGTATATATGAGGACTGAGACATGCCTATTAGTCTTCATAGGTATGCGATATAACAATATGTATGGACGTAAATAAAATGAAGGAAAGAAAAAGAATCGACAAAATGAAGGAAAGAAAAAAGTAAGCAAGAAAAGAAAAAAAATATTATCTACACTATTTATATACCGACTTTTGTCCTTATCTTTGTTGATACAACAACAAAGATGAGGACAGTAGTTCAAATATAAATAGTGTAAATAATGATAATCCTCATCCCAATTATTCAGACAGGAAAGAGAAATGTATAAAAGAGAAAGAAACAAGGAAAGAAAGAAATGCAGATAATCTTCATATATATATATATATATATATATATATATATATATATATATATATATATATATATATATATATATATATGTATGGGTGGTATGGGTGGTCACCTCGAGGCGGTGTAATGCTTAGCAATTACAACTGCGTAGTGAGTTCGATTCTCACTGGGTACCCCCTACATTCGGCCTTGTGCCACATCTATGTTACGCTTTGAAAATATTTTTGGGCACCTCGAGGTGGTGTAATGGTTGGCAAGTTTGTCTCGCTAGAACAATTACGACTGAGTAATGAGTTCGATCCTCACTGGGTGCCACATGCTTTAGGCCTTTTGCCACATCTGAGCTACGCTTGGAAAATCAGTATACGACTATATGGTTTCGAAAATTATTACGTATTTAAAAATAAGTGACCTAGCAACAAATGGCGACTGATGGGGTTGTTGAATTATAGTAACAGACGATGTCACGTTAAGATTCAAGAACAACTTGATATCTCATATTTAAACTCATCCACTTGCTGCAAACATTTAAAATAAAGCTACCAAAAATAAACATATGTGAATATGACGGAGTTGTATTTAAACGTTCCTGTCAGAGTACTCCTTGTGAAGGTCATGAGCATACGAAAAACGAGGAGTATAACTTCTCATCCTCTTCCTCTCCCAGTAATCTATTTGCGATTTCGTGACATTATCGCCGACCTTGGGGTGAAATGATTAAAAAAAAGATCAGAAATTAACCCAACCTCATCCCTGTTATAGAGTATGATAAATATGAAATCAGTGGTTTGTGTTTGTGTGTGTTTATGCGTGTGTATATACGTACGTGTGTGAGAGAGCGTGCGCGTGTGCGTATAAAAATTATAGGCACACGCGCATTTATATAGATAAATAGACATGCAAAGACAAAATAAATAAAACACACAATGAAAATATTTATTTACCACCGAATCTAGTACATTAGGGACTTTAACAAAACTAAGTGACGAAACACGTAGGTAATTAACTCATTTTTCTCCTATATATATATATATATATATATATATATATATATATATATATATATATATATATATGTTTAATCATTTCGCCCTAAGCAAACAGATAGTGCCAGAAAGACTAACAACAGATATTGAGAGTAAAACCAGAAAGAGCAGTCTTTAGTGAGGAGAAAGGAGACTAAAAGAACATGTTCCAGGCTGAATGATAACAATTAACGTTGCATTTCAGTTTTTGAAGATCGTAGGCTCCAGGAAAATAAGAAGCCGGAAAAAGAGTTTCACAAGCTACACACACACACACACACACACACACACACACACACATATATATATATATATATATATATATATATATATATATATATATATATATGAAAGCGTGAAAGTGGAAACATTCGTGCTATCCTACTGCACTATTTCAAGGCGAAGGTCGGACTGAATAATCATCTCCGCACCCAGTTCGTCCCCCAGAGATCCAAAGTCAAATCAAGCAGCACGAATATATATATATATATATATATATATATATATATATATATATATATATACTCTAATGCCCGTCGAATTCGACGTATGTCGGTCAAGCAGATCAGTTCCTAGAAAACCGAAGTGACAGCCCGACACTAGCACTTGAGATCTGATTATAGTGGTGAAGGTTTTTGTACAGAACCATCTACACTTTTGAACGGCCGAATACAGAGACCTGATGGACCACGAGCCACAATGTACCCAAACGACCCTCCACAGGTTTTGAATTCAGTGTTGACCTTCTCCTATACAAGTTGCCACCCAAGCCTATAGAACACAGTCTGTCCTTATATTTATCCATAGCTGGAATGAGAAGAAGAGGACACATATTTCAAATATATATATATATATATATATATATATATATATATATATATGTGTGTGTGTGTGTGTGTGTGTACATGTGAACCTTGGAATGTTTATTTTTTACAAATGGGTAAATCGATCAGAGCTCGTATAAAAATAAAAAATCGATTGAAATCATCTGATTTTGATTCGGCCGAAAATTTAATTGACCGAAGATTATTTAGATCTAAGCGCTTCTTCCAAACAATTTGTCGACGCAACCCCAGAAGAAATATCGTCTCAGTAGAAGACTACATATAGCTACATTTGAATAAATGCCGACTCTCAACACGCATGCGCGAATATTTGAAGGAGAAAAGAGAGCAGCTTTTATTGACCTATTACGGCGTGCATAAGCCATTGTGTATAACGTCGCATTCTACAAGCTTCTACCATACTTTCCCTTCATTGGTGTTTTCATATTCCCTAAGACACCGAGTTAACTTATATCTAGTTCATTTCTCTTCCATATTCTATGTAACTCGCCATTTTAGGAGGCGGATAATTAAGGCTCTCCACAACACGCTTTCATCCTTAAAAATGCTTGTTCGCTAGTTATTAATTACTTATCTGTCTATATTTCTGAGATGAAGTACTATGTATATTATTTACATTATTCGGACTATTGTCCTCATCTTTGTCTCCATATTTATTACAACGTTTTGGCCGACACATGGCACAGTGAATAAAGGCGTTCGTTAGATCCAGTGACAGGACCCGGTTAAGGCAGTGGAGAACGTTCAGAGGGAAATTAACAGCAGATAACTAACATCCTGTCATACTATACCTATTCTATTTTAATGGACTCTCCATAGATAATAAATAATAAGTAGTAGTAGCAGTCGCCAGTTCGGCGAGTATGGTGTTTAGCGCGTTAGACGATATCGGACATTGAAGTACCAACCATCACAACTAGATTGCTGCGTCAACGCTTATTTTCCAGTTCCTAACGTTTTGTAAGTTGAACCTAATTTATGACGACTTCTTGAAATAAAAACCTCCACTTTGAAAAACTACTCCATAACACATCCATTAAACATGTCACGGGGAACTAGAACAGTCTACCCCAGTGAGCGAAATAAAGGGTTAAGTTCGACATTCCAACCACCTGAAGAAGGCCGGAGCGTACAACGACCGAAACGTTGTAAAAAATATGGCGACAAAGATGAGGACGATAGTCCGAATAATGTAAATAATGTTATTACTTCCTGTTCTTATTTTCCGATTTATTTTCTAAAGCTCTTGAAATAATTTACACGCTGTTTTTCTCTGTGTCTCTATGATTGTAAAACGTTCTAATAAATCATTATATATCCTAGAAGGGCACTTGACAATGTGTAATAGCTAAGAGTCTTGTCTCGTTAAATCAATTATGACAGAAAAGTGAGTTAGATTACTTAGTGGGTACCGCATAATTTCGGCCTTGTACCACATCATTTAATGTTTAAACTCATCCACTCACCAGAAAACATTTCAAATAAAGCTTAAAAAATAAAAAAGCACTCTCGCCTCCCAAAGATATTGCGTACTGCTTAGCTATCCAGAAGCAAGAACTCACTCAGTACATCAAAAAATCATTTCAAAAACAGGCTGAAAGAGTTCCTTATGCATTGTGGCATTCCTCACTCCACCTAAGAAGAGTCTGCTGAGGACCGTGCCGTCTGTCGCTACATTGTAATATCCGGGGTGTCTGAGTTTGAAGAGAAAAGTACCAGGGACAAAGAACAGAGATGCCAGATAAAGAAAAGATAAAGAGGATTCTGCCTCTCAGCCTGGTTCAATCCCCCAGTATCACATATCACAATTGCAACACTTATTTCAGGGCGAAAATCGAACTCCTTAATCCTCTCAGCACCTCAGTAATTCGAAGTCAAGGTAATCTCCGCCTGTGGAGGATGAACAATACACGTGTGTGTGTGTATATATATATATATATATATATATATATATATATATATATATATATATATATTTATTTATTTATTTATTTATTTAAGTAATTCATCGAGTCTGAAAAAAGCCTCAACAGAATGCAGAAAGCACTGTATTTGGGACTCATCTGCAGTGCACATCCACGGCAGAGAATTGAAACCCTGACAGTTAAGCCAACATCATACCAACTGTTCCAATGGGCCTCGGTGACGAAGAGATTGCAAATCAGACTCAATATCGCACCGCTCGCTCACATATTCCGTGGTGGAACTCTTACTGAGTTCTCTGTAACCATAGAACTGTGTCTCCCGGAGCTACGAGGCCCGGTGGAACAGTTGGTATGATGTTTGCTTGACAACCTAACTGTCAGGCTTTCAATTCTCGGTAGTGGATGCGCACTGCTGATGAGTCCCAAATATAGGACGAAACGGCCGTCCAGTGCTTTCTGCATTCTGTTGAGGTTTCTTTCAGACTCGATGAATTACTTAAATAAAATTATCAAATCCTCCTAATAATTTCTATCATATATATATATGTGTGTGTGTGTGTGTGTGTGTCTAGAAAATGCCCAATGTATATCCTTGGAATTTCTACTGCCCCTTCCTACTGCCATTTTCTTTAAGACTTCTTCATTGTTCACATGTTATGTCTATGTTATTCTTAGTATTCTTCTGTGAACCTATACCTACGAAGCCGTCTGTCTCTTATTCCTCTGTGATTAAACTTTCAAGAATTCACTGCCATAAGGCAGGACCGATTTTACATAATAGTTCTGCAATCTTGTATTTCTTTCGAAGGATTTTTTTTTTCGTTTGATTAATTTATTTAGGTTTTGGAAAGCCTATTATGACCTTACCCTCGGATTTCATTGCCATATTTTCCGCCCCATGTCAAAAAGACTTCCATGTTATTTGAATTGCTTTGATTGATTTTGATACCTTCAATATTGTACGTTGCATCTTCGGCGTTTTTCTTGCCATCATCGATATATTCAAAATTGTTGTTTAGTCCTTTCTTCAGTTTTCCTTTTCGTAAATTCTTGATAGGTTGAGTTATTTAATATCGAATGTTTATGTAGTGAAAGAACAGAAATCTCATCCTATTACTATTACCATAGTATCGTTAACCCTTACCTAACACTAAGACGACAAAGTAAACAAATAAAAACATATCGTGGCAAGAACTTAGAAGAGCAGCGGTATGTGATTTTAGTGACAAATACCCATGGAATTTCCATAGATTCATCGATTTTTTTTTATCCAGATTATTGTTACTTCGTCGGCTATTATGAATTTCTTGCCAGTATTTAATCTAATTAATATTTAATCTAAGGAAGTAAAAACAAATCTTTTAATTTCGGAGAAAAATATCATTTATTTGCGACTTTATCAGACAGAAGCCATTTTGTTTCCATTTTTAATGTCGACATTATCCCAAACAAACAGAACAGACAATTAGAATTTGGATGTGACGTTCACGCAATACGGCGTTCTTTTAAGTTTTGTGATTAAAGACTCAGACTACTTTGCCTGACAATCTAATTCCACGAGGAATCCTGTCTTGATCGTGTACCATGTCGGACAGGAGTTGTTTAACCTAGCTTGTGTGGAAATTAATCATTTTTAAAATTTCACCTTGCTCTCCGAAGTGGAAGTTGAGACACTTAAAATCCAGGAAGGTTTCAAAAGCCAGACTTTCTGGAATACTTGCGGAAAAGAAAAGCTTGATATAATGGAAAAAGGATTTATTAGCAGTGGCTAACTCATCCCGACTATCATAAGATTTGACGAACCCCATAATATATATATATATATATATATATATATATATATATATATTCGACATTCATTCGGTTGTTTTATT
>CAHIKZ030005124.1:672500-710000 GCA_903632075.3 Acanthosepion pharaonis
TATCGATCCGACAGTATGAAGAAAAATATATACGGAAAAAACAAACAAAAATCCTTATATAGAATTAATACTCTTTTGTTTGGATAAGTCTTGTTCATATGTACATCGTCTTTGTCATGTCGTATTGATAATGTTATAATTTATGAATATGTCCTGAAGATGGTTTATTAGACCGAAACGTCCGACGTTGACATATTAACATTAAAAGAGTATAAATTGTATATAAGGATTTTTTTTTTTTTTCCGTATATATATTATATATATATATATATATATATATATATATATATATATATAAAACGGAATTAAGTAATTTATTTTGAAACTTCACAATATCCGTTAAGTACCACACGGGATACACGCTTGGGTGATCATATCTATTTCAATACAAGACTGGAGATTTTTCCCGATGTATGTTGCCGTTTCTTTCTGCGGTAGACTGGTTGCCAACCAAGTTTAAAGAAACCAGTACGTTCTGCTTACTCAACCCGTAGATTGGGGAGACGTGATGGATTCATACCTTTCCCAAGGGTATTTTCGTTTTAGTGAATATAATGAAATCGATTGGAATTCGAACTCGGTTCTCCAATTTTTCTCCATTTCACAACATCTACATTTTTGTCCATGTTTATACCCACTGAAAGTTAACTAAATTAACTGGAGTGATGAAACCAAATTTCCCTGGACCCTCTTTCATTGGCAGATACCTTATAAAATGAGACGATCGCTGGCGCACACCGAGTGCTTGAGTGTCCAATGCAGTGTCCGATGTGAAGCCTAAATGAGATACAGTTAGTGCGCACTTTGTTTCCTGGTCGTTGGCATAGATAATTCAAGGCAACCTGACTCGGATACTTCGAACTGATGGGGTGGATAACTAAGGATCTTTTGCTTCTGATGGTTGGCACAGAACTTAGTGGATGAGTGTAGATTTGAACCGAGTATTGTGTATTTAACTGAGCGATGTATGGCGCAAGATATAGTAAGTGACATTTTAAGTTCTATGTTTGTTACACGTACATATGATACAAACATAATCTCTAACGCCTCTATATATCTGAGCTCTATACAAACAATGAAAGGAAACCAACATCGAATTTAAAAACTCAATATAATACCGTCACAAAAAGTCTAATGAAACTAAATTAATATCGTAACAAGTCAAATTTGTAAAGATTTCCTATTTGTTCCTCGTTTAATTATTAATAATTATATTTAATTGTTCGTTATAATCTAATATTACTCATTTAACCCAATTCCGTTGTACATTTAAACTAAGCCAGCATTTACAAAAATTGTTAGCTGAAAACATTAGGTTGATAAGACCCAGAAATTCTTACACATATATCCTCAAGGACACACGGCACAGTGAATAAAATATGCATAATATAGAGTTAGTGGATAAAGGCGTTGGTTAGATCCAATGACATGACCCAAATTGTATGAGTTCAATACCCGGTTAAGGCAGTGGAAAACTTGAAGAGGCGAATTAACAGGAGATAACTGATAATTGACTTCCATTAAACATGGCACGTCGAACCAGAAGAGTCTACCCAAGTAAGCAAAATGTAGGGCTCAGTTCGACATTCCAACCACCTGAAGAAGGCCGGAGCATACAACGGCCGAAACGTTGTAATAAATATGGCGACAAAGATGACGACAATAGACCGAACAATGTAAATAGTGTACATAATACCTCATGTCAGAAATATAGACAGATTTCGTAGGCTTTAGAAAAGTTTTGCTTTCTTGTCACCATCTTTATTATTATATTGCACAGCCCAGGCACGGTTGTCCAGAATGTGTAATATCTTGTTTCTTAGTAAAATTGTCTGCATATGTGAGTGTACATGTGTGCTTGTTTATATAATAAATGACTCAAGCGCGTGTGAGTCATATACATATAGCATGGACATACGTATATACATTAAATACGCACATGCAAAGTCAGACGCAATCAGCACTTCTTTTGGATTTTCTGCTTGTTCGTCATTTAACTATCCTGTTCACGTTCATCCATATTTTCAACTCATTTAATTCACTGTTTATATCACCATCTTCATTTCTCTTTCGTGCTTCCATACTAAAATAACAAAGATCACAGCATTCTATAGTTGGAAACATTTCCAGTAAAACAAAAACAAAATATGAAAAATAGACATCTTTAAATATTTGATTTTGTATTCTTCCACCAAACGCTTTAAAATCTCGGAATAAACTCTAGCAATGATTTATATTCTTTTCTTAATTCTGTTCTGTTTATTTTGTCAACATTTGACGTTTCCTTGATCGTTCTGCTTGATCAGCTCTCTCTTTTTCTTTTTGTCTTCATTGTTATTTTTTCATTACTAATAGTTGTTTGTGCCTGTTCAAAATCAATAGTATTTAATTTTTCTTAAGAATTTTTCAAATCACCTCCCTGTAACCCTGGCCAAAAAAACAAAATAAAAATATACGGTCCAGACAAAATGAAGTGATTTATCGAAATCTGACATGGTTTAAATTAAAAAAGGCACATTTATCAATGTTTTCTTGTCTGAGGCAAAACACAATTAGGAGCGTATTATCTGCCCGAAAATTGACATGTTTATCAAGAAAAGAATGAAACATAAATAAATGATAGAAAAAGAAAAAAATATATTTAAATACAAATAAACATCGAGAAAATTTTTTGGCAAAGATGTATGCGAGGTCAGTAGAGAATTCAAGATTTTAAATACACAAGAAATGAAATTGACGTCATATTAGTGCGTGTGCCAATCATCAACGTATCGTTAATTTTTTTGGAATAACAATAAGTGCAAACAAAAAATCGAATACCATTACCATGAAAAAATACCTCCAGTAAATCCTCCTTGTAATCATGCAGACACCATACTGTCCATTGTACTATAAACACGTTAGATGACGCTGATGTAATTTCAAAAACAAGTCATTCCTATACGGCGGAATTGTTAGTCACGCGCCCAACCGGTTTTTAAATTTAGAGCTCTTATTTCGCTAAAAATTATTACTGATTGCCAAAAAGAAAAAGAGAGAGATCGGTTTACTTGGCTATTTAATCCGTAGATTGCAGGGTAATATGACTTGAAACCTTTCGAAGTTTGTGAGAAAGTGAACGCAACGGCCTCGAATTTGAATCCTAAACTCTGATCTTATTTTCAGTGCCCATAACTATATTACATGCACGTCTGCATAAAGGACGCATCAGCAACAACAAACTATCATTTCCTACTAATGCTACTACTCCTACCTTTAATATTATTACTACTATTACTTATGATAATAATTATTATTATTATAAGTATTATTATTATTATTAATATTATATGTTATTTACAAGTAATTATTAACATATAAAATATTTTAATTATATATACTAATAATCATTATCATGATTCCACCGTACCCGGTGTGACACTATTTACGTCGCTAGAAAGAAAGAAAAAAAAAAGAAAGGCGAGAATTAAATTTAGGTGATAAGAAGCCATCACGAAAAGGACACTAAGCGATGTTATTCTTTTTGACAAAGAAAAAATGCTAAAATTTTATTTTCATTGTCGAGAAAGTAAGATACTGGATTTAATCTGATTTATGTTACGGGGCGGCGAATAAGATATATCCAATCTGCCCATGGCAATGGTAAACATTTCAAGTTGGACAAGCGACCTCCCGCAGAATTCTAAAGAGATAAAAATTAAATATGTCATGCGCTGACCGAAAAACAAAAATGTCCGCTGGACCACCATGAAGGAAAGATTAAGCCTTTGTCTATATGCAGAATATCATTGAGAGGAGCATCTGTTTATTTTCACGGCTGGCTATGATAGCAAAACTATTTTATCGGAACAGTTAATTAGCGAACAGAATGCAAATACGTCCAATTGACCCCCCACTTGATAATTGGCGAAAATCTCCTTCACGAATTCCATATGATTGGCTAAGATAAGAGTCCAAGGGTTTGTTGTCGGGCAGAAGGAAAGAAAGAGAAAGAAAAGAAAAAGAAAAAAAGAAAAAGGAAGATAATTTTTTTTTTTTTGAGCAAGATTTTTTAAACCGAGGATAGTCTGGCCACACCAACGCCGCTGAGCGCCCATTGGCTGAATGGTGGCGTGAGCGTTAGGCGGAGGTAATCATGTGAAGAAGGAGAGCAGGCCTATTGCACAGGGAAATCGGTTTACACCCTCTGAGGGTATGGTGAGATACCAATATGAGAACAGAAGAAGGTGGGAGGACGAAAAGAGTGGATTGTGGATTTATAATTATCAAGGAACTTCATACCCCGACAAGCCCACTCCGGATTTGGTCGGCGTCCATATAAGCAGAGTCGCAGCGAGTGAAAAGCAGTACCAGTTCCAGTTCCAGTTAAGTTCCAGTTAGTTGCAGTGAGCTGAGAGCTCTGAAGACCCGCCTCGCAGATAGCTGACTTGTAAGATTCCACGCATATCACGACTCATCTTCTAACCAAGAACAATTTATTTTTGAAGAACGACTTAGACTCACACCAACAAAACAAGTTTTACGAATATCACCTGAAGATACACCAACACCAGTTTCTTAAAGAACAAACAACTTAAGATGTTAAAACTCGCCTAACAAACACAAAGTGTCACGATCTATATAGCGGTTTGGAAGAAGACGAAGTCCTGTATTCAGAAACCAGATATAAAATATTGTTACGCTTTTTTTTAACACATTTGAACTTTTCGAGTTATTATTTTATTTTCTTTTACATATACCTGTGTGGTGTTACCCTTAGCCGGACTCAGCTTGCATTACTGCCCGGCGACTGATTGATTTCGTCTACCTAAGATCAAATCACAACATGGGTAGATTAGACTAGTAATCAAAACAGTTACTTCGGTAACCAGACGTTGGTGGCGAACTGGAAACGACAAGGCTGATACGATTCTAACCAGATTGCCATCCGAATCAGCAACAGGTTAGAACGTCACATTTGGTGACGCGACCAATACTAAGTCACATTGGTCGTCACAAGACAGGATAGGACGGCGACAGACGGGGTGACGTCTCAACTGGCGCCGTGGACAGGACAGCACGGCGGCGCAGACAGGCAGACGTCACGATTGGCGCAGCGACACCGGGAGACGTTCACACCGCGATCATCGAGCCAATGCAACGGTTTTTTCTTTAGCTGTATAGTATGTGCTACGACAGGGTTACATACAGTTTTAAATTCAGAGTTATTTTTTCCTAGACGAATGTTATATTTACCTATAGCTGAGAATAAGAATATTCATAACTTCTCCCAAGGGCATTAACACTATCAATTACACTTATGGTCTTATCTTTATGACCAGCCAAAAAAAACACCATTTTCTTCAATTAATTTTTAAATTAATCAATTAAAAGCTTAAAATGTTCACTTGTTTGTTGATAAACTACAATTTCTAATTTAATATAAAAGTTTCACAAATATATTTTGATTGAAGTAACAGTATTTTATATTTTTTTAACTCTTTTGTATCTGGTCTTAATATTTTGAGTAGGTGTGTATTAACTGAAAAGAGAAATTTACCAACATCTGATTAGGTAGACGAAGAAGCTATGGAATATGAATGTAGAACTCATTCCTGTAGAAATGGAAACTTTCCACAAACTGAAAATGTCTTTAAGAGAATCTGAAATTGAGAGTAAAATTGTAAACTTCCAAAAACTGTCATCCTTTACTCTGTGAGAATTCTTCGAAAAGTTCTTCAGTTTTATGGATTCTTGTAGACACCATGTTTCCATTCACTATGTCAAGTTGCGACACAAGCTTAATAATAATAATAATGAGAAGAAGAAGAAGAAGAAGAAGAAGAAGAAGAAGAAGAAGAAGAAGAAGAAAAACAATAACAACAACAAAAACAAGAAAAAGAAGAAACCTATAACTATCTAAGAATTATAGAAGGGGATTGAATACAGCATGCCCACATGAGGGAGAAATTAAGAAAAGAATACTACAGACGTGTGCGTCTCGTATTGAATGCCTAGCTGAATTTTAAAAAAAGTAAACGAATATCAGTCATAAAAACCATGGCTGTCCCCGTGGTTCAATAGAGTTTCATCGTCCTTATCTGTGTAATAGCTGAATTTAAACGAATAAACGTCGAAAGGAGAATGCTTCTCACATGCAACATGCCAAGACTGATGTTGATCATCTGTATGTACCCAGATCTGAATGATGCAGAGGATTAGTTCAACTAGAACAGTCTTACAAAACTATAAAAATTGGCCTCACATACATCGAAACAACAGAAAACTTGTTGATGATCTGTGTCAAAAACATGAAAAAAGTAAGAAACTTTATTCACTAATAAAGGAAGCCAGGAAGGACTCATAGCACAGTATATAAAGGCGTTAATTAGATACAGTGACTGGACCCAAAGAGTGTCAATTCAATACCTGGTTAAGGCAGTGGAGAACTTGGAGAAGGGAATTAACAGGAGATAACTGATAGCTGACATCCATTAGACATGGCAGGTGGAGCTAGAACAATCTACCCCAGCGAGCGAAATAAAGGGTTCCGTTCGACATTCCAACCACCTGAAGAAGGCCAGAGCGTAAAACGGCCAAAACGTTGTAATAAATATGACAACGAATATGCGGACGATAGTCCGAACAATGTAAATAGTGTACGTAATACCTCATCTCAGAAATATAGACAGGAAGGAAGCTAGCCAGTTCAAAATGGAGTTTTCAAGTGGGTGAAGAAATGAAACTAAAATATAAATACGCCTACTTCAGCTGAAAAAAATCTTTAAAAATGAAAACAAAGGCAGATACAATCAACCAGCAACAGAAAAGATATCAAGATAAAGTCTTTCACGGTCAATAATCTGCCCGTACGAAACAAGCTGATGTAGACGAACCACATACCCATCAATGGCTATGTAGTGCAGGGTTTAAAGCTGAAAACGAAGGTTATATTCTTGCTGGGCAGGGTCAATACTTGCTAAGTATAAATTACCACTCATACAATGCAGATTCATATACAGAAACAATTGAACATGTTGTATCAGGTGCTCAATATCGGCACCCACTGAATATAAAACCCGGCATGGCAGATTTGGGCGGTTTCTGCATTCGAAGATCTGCAACATTACGGAAAAGGAAACGATAGAAATTGGCATGAATTCTACCCGGTTCCGATTACGGAAATAGGTCCTGTAACAATTTTATGGGATTTTACAATACGTACAGACAAAACAATCAAAGCTAATATCACAAGCATTGTGATCGGAGACCTAAAAAAAAACAAATGTACCTTATTATTGACATGACAGTCGGTGAAGACTCTAATGAATATCAAAATGAAGATCTAAAATACACTATAAAAAATATATAAATATAAATAAAAAAATTTTATAAAATATACTACACTAAAATACACTATATAAATATAATATTTTTAAAATATACTAAAATACACTATAAATATAAAATATAATATAAAAATAATAAATATAAAATACTAAAAGACACTAATGAATCTCTAAAGATCATCAAAATATATAAATATAATAATTTTTGAAAATATACTAAAATACACTATAAAATATAATATAAAATATAATATAAAAATAATATAATATAAAATATACTAAAAGACACTAATGAATCTCTAAAGATCAAAAATATATAAATATAATAATTTTTGAAAATATAAAATATATAAATATAATAATTTAATATAATATAAAATATACTAAAATAATGAACTCTCTAAAATATAATATAAAAAATAATGAAAATATATATATAAAAATAATATAATATAAAATAAAACTAAAAGACACTAATAATTTGAAGATCATCAAAATATATAAATATAATAATTTTTGAAAATCTTCTAAAATATATAAAATATAATATAATTATAATATAAAAAGATATAATATAAAATATATAAAAAATAATAGATCTTCAAAAAATAAATATAATAATATGAAATATATATATATAAATATATATATATATATATATATATATATATATATATATATATATATATATATAAAGTGAACATTGAAGTTAACACTCAGAGGCGACAGGCTGTTTCATGCTGGACGCAAACGTCAGGCCGCCTGACGATTGCATCGGACATGAAACAGCCTGTCTCTCTGAGTTTTGACTTCAATGTTCACTTTCATATTCATATTTGCATATGCTCTATCTCTGATATTATGCACTTAATCCCATAAACATACCACACCTTAAAACAGTATTTCTTCATATATATATATATATATATATATATATATATATATATATGGGGGTACGTGTGTTTGTGTGCATCAGTAAATAACATTCTATATTCATAAATGTCATTAATATTATGTTTGCTCTCTCGTATTACTCATTGTATTGAAAAATAAGCCTTCAAGGTTTCGTTAATAATTCATACCAGTCAATGTTTGCTGTCTATAGAAAATAAAATAAAATTATTATTATTATTATTATTATTAATAATAATAATAATAATAATAATAATAATAATAATAATGATAATCTTCTGTAGTAAATCCCTGTGCAACGTAACTTATTCTTCCACGTTATTATAAATTTTGTCAACACTATTTTTTGAAGGAAATTTTGCAATATAACTAACCTTATTAAAAAAGAAGAAAGAAAAAACTCCCAATAAATTCTACACTATGAAATCAAAATATCCATAATTATTGCAAATTTCGGCTCGAGAAGTTTTATGCATCTTTAAATGTCTTTGAGACATTGTTTGGTTAACAAGCTTGTCTCTCAAATACCTTTCTACTGAGTTCAATTTCTGCTATGTGCTCTTTATTCAAGACCTTGTGCCTTATATATATTATGCTTACTAAATAAGTAACGGGACGCCTCGGCGTTCGGTAATATTTAAAGATCTTATCCTGTTGATAATTATTACTTTCTCTTGCGTTCGACATGTCCTTTGTTCCTTGGATCACGTGACACTCACAGGTCAGATTAAAGACTAGAGAAGTAGTGTAAAGCGGTGAGTAAGTTTCCTAGAGGGATTGTGAAAATGGATGGGTGAACTTGGAAGAAGTTAATAAAATGACAAACATCGCTAACAGCAAAAAATAGATGGAAAGTTGTATACAGAAATAACATGGAAAATCAAACTCGGAAACTCAAGAAATGTTCGATACAGAATCCACCCGAAGTGAATTAAACGAGGAACATCGACCAATAGTTTCGCAACAAAAACAGAAAATGGCGATATACGTTTCCGTCAATGGAGAATGTTTCCTGAAGTTCCTAGCCGTCATATCAAGGCAATCAATACGTAACAAGAATTACTGATTACGGATCGCCGACTTTCATGGCATTGATTTCGGCAGCCATCAACGGTGCTCAAAGGGTGCTTTATATATTCCATGAGATGCGTGAAAAAAAAATTTGAAAAAGTATTTCAAAAAAAAAAAAAAAAAATCGACATAATTGATTAAAAAACGACGCCTTAAAAATTACGGAAATTGAATACTCAGCGTAATTTTTTAGCCAAGCCTAATTACATATGAGTGGGTACACCATTATCGAAATAACACCCACCAAAACGGGAAGCCATAAATCTGTGTGGAATGACATACACAGAGACACACACACAGGTATATATTATTTCTAAGAATTAGATTAGACGTTTGGAATTTTTTTTTATAAATTTCTCTAATGTTAATATTTTTTGTGATATGTTGATTTAAATATGCGGATCTGATAAGCAGTCGTATAATATCGGGATATTTGTAGTGCCATGTCGGGCATGAGTAAGTGTCACTTTATGTATTTCTAGTTGGTATTCATGCGGCCACATTATTATGCTTTAGTCTTGGCCACTTTCTAACCAATTTGTATTGCCATAGTGATAATTATTTTGCCTATTTCTTTTATTTCTTTTTACAACATAATCTTATGACAGATACAATGAAAAGAAATACGAGAAAACCAGTAAAGAAAAAAATAACATAGCCTCCAACCCAACCTTTCCTTCTCCAATATTCGTGGTATTAATTCCAATTTCTGCAGTGGAGAATTGTTTCTCTTAAACATTCTTCAGGTATCTTCGCACTTTTCGAAACTAATTTAAATTCTTCTAACGCTACCAATAAATTCTCTGTTCCAGGCTATTTTTCTTCTTCTCGAAAAGATTTTATGATACATATGCACGGCCTTGGTGCTTCTAACCGAGAAAATCTCCCATTGGAAACGGAATATTATCTTGATTCTCCAGGGGGTTCTTTCATGTGTTTTCTGCTTGCGTTATTACAATCTGTTAGCTATCACATTTAACTTATCGCTCTCTCAAGATTGCAATTTATTAGACAAAATTTCTGCCAGTATAGAAATGTCTCTGTCTCTCTCCATCTCTGTCCCTGTCTATCTCTTTCTCTCTCTTTCTCTCTCTCTCTCTCTATATATATATATATATATATATATATATATATATATATATATATATATATATTGAACAATAAGAAAATTAAAAATTAAAATCTTTAGACACACTGGGTTGTAGATTAATATTCTTTCGTTTTTTTATTATTATTATTATTATTCCATTTAGATTCCTCGACTAGTTTCGACCGAAATGGCCATCATCGGGAGGAGAAATATTTCTGCTTGCTGTTAGCAAGGAACTACAGAAATGATTCTTTTGATGGATAAAATGAACTTTTGTCTGTAGTTTTCATTTGTTTTTTATTTTTTTATCTTTTTAACATGAATCTTTTAACATTCCTTGTGTTGGTCAAACAGTCTCTTTTAAGTTGTTATTTGAGATAAGAGCTGGATAGATACATGTTACTCTGAATTCTCTGGTCAGTTTGACAGCTTTATTGGACCTGGCGAGGGGATGTGTCTATGTTTAGTGTTTGTGTGTGTGTTTTTTGGTTCTTAGGGAGTGAGTGAGTATGATATGTGTAAGCGTGTGTATTGCTGTAGGTGTGTGTTATCATTTGGCACATTAGGGAGTGAGTGAGTATGATGTGTGTAAGTGTGTATATTCGTGTGGGTGAGTGTATAAGTGTGAGGCCTCCACACCTCCGTATATATATATATATATATATATATATATATATATATTCATCTGTGATCTTTTCTGAATTTGGTGATTTAAATACTAATCACACCAAATGGCTTAAGCATTGTAATGTTACTCATGTTGCCGGTATTATGGCTTTCACATTTCCGATATACAGTTTCTTATTCAAATACTGGATTTCTCTACTCGTTTTACTAGAAATAATTTATCAACATCTTTTCGCAATTGATTGTCTTTTTTCTCCTCTCCTAGCTAGTGTCGAGCTTCACAATTTTGTCCTCTTCGCAACTTAGCCCACGCTGTAATATCTATTCATATTTATTTAAATCGTCTCTTCGAATGTAGACTCCAGTTCAAAAGACTCGTTTCTGTTATCGGCAAATTGATTGGGACTCGTTTCGTGACTTTCTTCGAGACAACTCTTGCCGTATTCTTAGACTTCCTATTGAGATCTGTGCCACACAAGTTTCTTCCTGGGTTAAACCAGTATCGATACTTCTGTTATTTCACCAAAATAATTCGATTCTTTCATCTAATCACCATGCGAAACCAATATCTTCACTATGGTAAACACCAGACGGTTCGGCCGATATAGTCCAGCGGAATAGTTTTTTGGTCTATACCAGTTTGAAAATTATGATTATAACATGCACCTAATTGAGTTTGCTTGTAAGAAATGTAAACATGTCCTCAATGGGATAAGTGTTATGGTGTCCACCCCTTTTTCATACAACTGGACTCGAACAGTGTGTACTTGGATTGTTGCCGTTGCATACCCAGAGTGAGCCAGAGTAGAGAGAGCAGAGATTGTGATTGAGTTGGAGGTAGAGTTATAGTGTGAGGTAAACGCTTGTAGAAGTCTCAGTTACAAGCACGTAGACTCTAAGGAAGTCCTACTTCGAGACTGGATTTACCAGACTATATATATATATATATATTAGTATTGCTACTATCCGCGTTTCTGGATCTACTAACCGTACTACCAATTGTATTATTTTGTAAATACACGTATTCGTTATATTTCATTGCTGCGTTTGTCATTCATTGGAGGCAGGATTTCATCTCGGAATCCGCAACAATAAGTTTCTCTTTGTTGTTAAATGAAGAACTGTATAGCCTCGGACAATTTTGGCTCTTGTGACTATTGGCGGCTTTATAGTGATGTAGTTAAATAAGGGTAAATTTTCTATACCTCCTGTCTTGACTCAATGTGAGGTTTTTACAGCTGATTAAGCAGGGTGTTTTGCTCGTAAATTCTACTCTTAACTCATCTGGATTAGAGGTGCCTTACTTTTCACTCTTTATTAAGTGATATGCAGATGATATTGTCCATGTTTTCTGCTAATATTACGAAACTGAATCCCAACAAGACATGTCGATCTGATGGCATCACAGCATCAGTCCTTGAGAAATGTTCTTTTTGGTAAGTGTTATGACGAACACTGTCATCTTGATATTATGAATTTAAGCGTAGTACTAGATTGTCAGCAAGGTTTTATCATTTTATGAATTTCTAGTTGTAAACGGAAGTTCTCTGCTAACAATTTCTTTACCCACTTGGGGAACTCTCTTCTGTCTTCTTCCTTCCCATTCAAATTTAATCTTCAGAAATGTAAATGCTAGGTTAATTGTTGTTCTTTTGTTGTTCTCTTTGCTTAATATTGTTTTTCTTTTTTATATATCCATTCGACCTTAGTAACTTCTTGTGTTTTAGTAGCATTATTTCCTTGATTGGGTGAAATGATTAAAAACAAAAACCAAAAAAGAACAGGACACTGCCTGCTTCTTTCTACTTTCTTCTCTTTTTCTTTACTTTCTATTACCATTGGGTGAGTATTAACCCCAGAACACTAACCATGAGTATATAGTACCCAGCACAAATTTTCCTATTTTTAAATACATTATTCAGTACCTGATTTTCTTACCTAAATAATAACTTTTCGGTTCTTACTCATGTTAACTCAAAGTACAAAGTTTGAATTGCCTGCATGTAAAATATTTCGAATAAAGATTTATGTTTAATATTTTTTTTGATATTTTCAAAATCGGGTATGATATAACCATGGTTAGTAGTTGTGTAACTTTTATTGATGGTTAGTGTTCTAGGGTTAAGAAACAGAAAAATAAAACTCCGTTTAGAAACAAAAGAAAAGAGTACTGAACAGTTATGTGGTATCGATCCACCACTATGCCAGTGAATCCTGAACAATCTCCTCAAAGATAGGGAAGAGAAATGAAGCAATAGAAATTTTATTCTACAGGAGGATGCTGATGTTACCATGAATTTAATATGTGAGAAATGACAACGTCTTAAAGAAAATGGAAGCAAAAAGTAATTCATAATTAAACTCAAGAGTGGCAACTGAACTTTCTAGAGCACATAATGAGGACAGAATCTCTTGGAAAATCTGGTACTTACAGGAGAGATTGAAGGCAAGAAGGACGGTGGAAAACAACGCATAACATTGCTTAGTGATCTTGAGTAAATGGATTGCGGAAAAGGGTTTAGGATAAATAACAAAAAGGCAATATTTCTTAAGAGCTACAAAGGACAGGAATTATAGAGGGCCATGATCACCTACACCTACTGGATGTCGGAACAAGGTTTAAGAGATATAAAAAAAAAACACAGAATTTATTCAGGGTTACAAAAAAAAAACAGGAAAATATGGAGAGTCATGATAGCCTATGTCCTGAGATGATAGAGTAAATAAATAATAATAAATTAACAACTGCGGAAAGTGAGCTGTTCCCAGCTTTGGTGATAATATCTTTCTCTTGGCGATTGAATTCGTTCACGCCATAAGACACACAATTTGTAATGTTTAGATGTTAAGGTTATTCTTTTCAGGTATTTTTAGATCCGTAAAAATAAATATGGCCTTGTTGAAATGTATTGCATTCCAAATTCAAATACGTGTACCCAATAAAAAAAAGGTTTATAGACATATATAAAGTTTTTTTTTTCCAGACATTCGAAACACGTTAGGCACTGATTCGAACCGCCACAAAACGTGCGTAAATTCTGATTTATAACATGTTTTTTGTGAAGAAAATGAATAAATCTAAACATATTTATCCCTATATATAGATTTGTATGTTCTCCATATTCTTGAAAAATATATATAGTGACAAAATAATTGAAATGTCTCCTTGGTCGCTCTAATTTTGTACAGTACCGTTTTTCCTTGTATGCAAAGAACAAAAATAAAGAACTTACACAAAAAAAATGGAAATACTGCTCCGACATTTAGTGCGAAAAAAAAGAAAAGATTTTAATGGTGATTGCTTTTTGTCGCGGAGAAATATGTAAGCGAAATAAAACAAGGATATAATTTCCCAGTTATTGCCACTGCTGTTTGATGTATAAGGGTGGGTTTAACGTCTGCTGTCATAAATTACTGCGCGACGGTCTGTCGTTTGATAAAAGAAGAGATTAGTCACTCAGAAAACGCTAAAGAATGCTTTCAATCTTCCAACTCTAGGGCGTCGATAAGGCCAGCATTATTAATGTTCTCAAGCTCAATTTTGTTATATATATATATATATATATATATATATATATATATATATATATATATATATATATATATTGGCTTTCGGTTTCTTCTAAAATCTTCTCATGCTGTTTTACTCGAGTACCCACTCCCGTCTAAGTGGCATTATCGCTTTTGCTTGAGAGATGAATATATATATATATATATATATATATATATATATATATATATATATATATATGGTATAAAATGACAATTGGAAAAAAAATCTTAAATTTTGCCGACGCGTTTCGTCTTCTGACTTTTTCACGGAGAAAATGAAATCGAAATGTTTTTGTTGTTATAGTTACATTAAAAAATCCAAATTGTTTTTTTTCCAATTGTCATTTTATGTTCGAATATTGTCCACGGTTTTTTGAACGTAGATGTTTATCATTGTGTCCCTTTTTAGGATTGCCTTTCAGGTTTCTTCTAAAGTCTTCTCATTCTCTTTAACTCTCAGTAACCCCTCGCGTCTTAGTGGCATTATCGCCTTGCTTGAGATGAATATATATATATATATATATATATATATATATATATATATATATATATATATATATATCAACAATCGGGCGTCAGAAATGGCATCATCACATTTTCGACTGCTTTTTCTGTAAAATAATTATAAAAATAAAACAAAATAATCCAAGAGCACGCATATCTTACATACGAGGATCGGCTGACAATTTCATAGTGTAACAAAGTGATGTACGCTGCCTCTCTTCTGGGGATATTTTGGTTGACGGTCTTGTGGAGTAATAATGCTGCTTTCTTCATTCTCGCTTGTTTCCTCCCGGACGGCTGTCGAGATGTTTTTGGGGTCCCCAGTTGAAAGAGACATCAACAAAGAGAATTTGAAAATTTATCTTTTTTATTAAACACGTCGACTTGTACATTTTTAACTCGCCAGTGGTATCGCTCTATCACCCCCACTGCGGAGGAAGATCCTCAAGACACGAAATAATCACGTCTACTCCCTGGGAAGTGGAAAAACTTAACTCTTTGAAAATACTATCTAAATCTAACATTCGGACGTTCGACTCAGCCATTCAAAATAGACATCCCTATTTTTGCAACCATCTGACCGCAAAGATCAGCTTCAGAAGGTTTGAGACAAAACACACTGCCACTAAAAAAAATAATAGTCTGAAACTATTATTTAACACATGATCATGAAATGTGACCAAATAAGGGTTATTTTTCAACATAATGCCTCTTGCCAGTTTACCAGAAAAAATAAAAAAAATCATTTTATTTATAAGAAGATTTGAAAAGAAGATTTCACAGATCTAGTATTATTCCTTCGTAGTGAGCCTTTGAACTTTTCAGTTCGCTTTCGTTGATAAAGTCCTCTGTCAATTGTGAGCCGTACTTGAGAACAGATTTGTGCATTTTTTTAAGGCATGGTCTACCAGATATTCCTTCAGTGAGTCTATTAGAACCTTTTGCAATCAAAACAATGGCCCCAGTCGTAAGTAGAAGTACTGATGCTTTCATGTGCCAATTTATTTTTTTAATTTCCACTTTCAGATCACTGTTTTTTTTATATATTTTGAAGATCTTAAAGTTGCATTATCACCCGTTTGATGACAGTATTAAGACTATAAATGGCAAACATTTACATCCTCTTCCTTTTTCTTCTCTTACTATCAGATGTAGCGGTTCACAAATGAAGGGCGTCCCCGCTGAAACACGTTTGTTCCCGCGGTACACTGCCGACTGAACTCACATACACATACACCCTTTTATCACAGATTAAAAAAGCACATTATTAATAGCTAAGTTTTAATTTATTTCCACTTTCTTTTTTACGGTGTACACATTAATGTCGTTTTCTTTTGTTAATACATGCAGTATTTTTCTTTTTTCGTTTAAATTCCATGTTTCTTTTGTGTTTTATTTTTGCCCGGAACTAAAATATGGTTTGCGTGACAAATGTTCCAGGAGACATTAAATATTTACGAGAAAACGTCTGCACCTCTTAACAAAAGTGGTAATTCCCGCATCACATATCAATTAAGAGTGCAATTTCTGTTTTTGTGATACTTGATGACAGTCTGGGCAGTTCCTCTTCTTCTTCTTCTTCTTCTTCTTCTTCTTCTTCTTCTTCTCCTCCTCTTCCTCCTTTTCTTCTTCTTCTTCTTCTTCTTCTTATTGCTGTTGTTGTTGTGTTGTTGTTATACTATGTTTCTGTTATGCTTCCTGTTATGGCATTATCAAAAAGCTGTCAAAATACAAGGACCTTTTAGTATATGTGCTTGATAATTTCTACTTGACAAGCATTAGTCCTATACAGCAAGTATAAAACCTTCAGCTGTAGAACCGGGTCCAAAATATGTCATTTAATTGATAGCACCTTTCTTAGTATATGTGATGTTCCTAGTAGGGCAACTTGTATGTTGATGTTACTTCGGACGCTGTTAGTAAAACTGCCCATTCCTTTTCTCACAAGGCCCAGAGTTCCGATTACTATTGGTACAGTCTCAGTCTTCATTCCTCGCATTCTTTTAATCTCGATCTTCAGGTCATTGTATTTGGACAATTTCTTGATTCTTTTTATGAAAGTGTTTCTTTCAGAAGGTACTGCTATGACAATAACACATACATTTCCTGAATTCCTTGTCTTTTATGATAATGACAGGTCTGTTGCCTTTTATTTCCTCATCAGTTTGAATTGGCATGTCCCAGAGGATAATTACATCGTTATTTTTTATAACTGAGTCTGGTTGGTAGTCATACCATCTCTTACTGGTTTCAATTTTGCGCATCTTTCATACCTTCTATGCCCATAAGTCGTTACCTTGTTATATCTGTGTCTATATTAATTTTTAGCCAGTTCCAGGCCAAGTGAACTAATATAGTCGACAGTTTCATCATATTTTGCGCAGATGCTGAATTAGTTCCATCCTTGATTATGTGAGAGTGATACGATCTGGTTGCGAGTCTTTGGCCCTGAGCTGGAATAATTAGGCCTTCTGTCTCAGCTTTCAGCCACTGATGTGTTTTCTGTTCGCCCACATCTGCTTCTTTCGTTCTTTTTACTTATTTGCCATGGAGCGCCTTGTCCTCCCAGTTTCGTTGTAATTCCATCAGGACAAGATATTTTGCTTTCTGCTCGACTCATTTGACATAGCTGGTATTTGCTTCGTTTTTTGTTGGAAGGATTTCAGATATATTAAGCTCTTTCTTGAAGAGTGCAGCTTCTTCGTTGCCGGAGTGAATTTGGTGTTTTACTATTTGTAAGAGAGAGTCATTGGTTTTTGTGAGGTAGGCTTCCAATCCGATTATTGTTTTTACAGTTAATTCAAGTTGGATTAGACCTCAGCCTCCTACATACAGCCTATCAACATCTGATTTTGGGATGTGTATCCTAATTTGGGTAAGCATGTTTCTCATCTTGGCAATGGTGAGTAGGTTTGTCTGATGGATGTCATCCCTGTCAGATGTTTTAAGATCATCAATATAAAATGGGTGAAGGATTTTTTCCATTCTGTTATCATTATTATTATTGTTTTTATTTCCTTTGATTTCTGGCGTGTAGACATTTCTTTCCGGGTCCCGTCCAGAGACCCAAGGTTAGAAATGGCATCATGACACTTTCAACTAAAAAAAATACATAGATAAAGCCCTTCGTAAAGTGGGGGCTCTACTTGTGAGAACAATGTTTTGTATCTCTTTGAGGCATGTGCTTCCAGGAATCTCTTCAATTAGTCTACTGGAATATTTTCCAACCAATCCTACAATTTTCCCACCAACTACAACAGGGATTGTTGATGTTCCCATATGCCACATTTTCGAGATTTCTATTTCATGGTCCTTGTAATTTGACAACTTTTTGAATATCTTCAAAGATACATTGCTGTCAGCAGGGACTGCCATATCAATAAGGAGGCACCGTTTTTGTTTGTGGTCTTTAATAACAATATCTGGCCGGTTGGCCTTGATTGTTCTGTCAGTGTGTATTGTCTAGTCCCATAGAATTGTAACAGATCCTATCTCCGTAACCGGGTCTGGGTGGTGTTCATACCAGTTTCTTTGAGTTTCCTTCCCGTAGAAGTTGCAAATTTCCCAGTGCTGATATTAGGCCACTCTTTCATGACGGGTTTATACTCATTGGGTGCCAGTATCATGCAACCTGATACAAGATGATCATTTTTTTTTTGGATATTTCTCACAGAATCTGCATTTTGGGCTAACACAACATTTTAGTATATGTGCTTGATAATTTCTACTTGACAAGCATTTGTCCTGTGCAGCAAGTATAAAACCTTCAGTTTCAGCTTTCAGCCACTGATGGGTACGTGTTTTGTCTACGTCAGCTTGTTTGGTACTGGCAGAGTATTGGCCATGAAGCGGCTTATCTTGCCATTGTTGCTTCATCTGGTCGACTGCATTTGTCTTTGCTCTCTTCTTTTTTTAAGTATTTTGCAGCTTCACTCCTTGTATTGTGATTTACTTGTATTTCTGCGGCCATTTGAAACTACATTTTGAACTTGTTTATTATTATTATTATTATTATTATTATTATTTCCTTTGATTTCTGGCGTGTACACATTTCTTTCCGGGTCCCACTCAGAGACCTAATGTTAGAAATGACATCATGACACTTTCCACTGACAAAAAAATATTGTACATAGATAAAGCTCTTCGTAAAATGTGGACTGTACTTTTGAGAACAATGTTTTGTATTTCTTTGAGGCATGGACTTCCAGGAATCCCTTCAATTAGTCTACTTGAATCATTTCCAACCAATCCTAGGGCTCCACCTGAGATTGTTGATATTCCCATGTGCCACATTTTTTAGATTATAATTATTATTATTTTTATTATTTGATTTCTGGTTTGAAATCATTTCTCCTGGCATCATGATATTTTCACTAAGCAATTAAAAAAAACACATATTTTACATAGATACAGCCTTTTTAAGTTGTGGGCTGTACTCGTGACGACAGCTTTATGTATTTCTTTAAGACATGGGCTACCAGGAATCTCTTCGATGAGCCTATTGGAATCATTTCTAATCAATCAGACGGCTTCGACGACAAGAGGGAATTTTAATGTTCTCATGTGCCACATTTTTGATATCACGATTTCAAAGACATTGTATTTGGTTAGGATTTTGAAGATCTTCAAATATACATGGCAGTCTGCAGGGACTGTCATATCAATAGAGCGACTAGTTCTGTGATGATTTCTCCACCGTCTTTAATTCAGATTAAATATTTCTTAGGCTGGCTCTCACCCAAGTATAGAGAACTATGTTTGTCTCTTACCCATCGCTGATGCCGAAGGGAATGGTTGGTGTCATGCCTTCCCTATGAGATTTAATGGAAATGAACAGAACGGACAACAAACAAGTGTATATACTGATATCGTGATTTAAAAAAATATATTTTAAGTTTTTTTATGCCGTTTCTTTTCAGGAGGTCGGTATTCATGGATCCCCACAGTTTTCTGAGATTGGCATCTCTAACCAATGCCTGATGCAACACCCCCCCCTTTATTCATGGCCGGCGATCCGTTAATAGATGCATTCAATAGGTTATTCATTGTTTCCTTTTTTTGTTCAGTTTATCAGATGTTGCTATGGACAACTTGACAAAACATATATCATTTATTTTTAGAAGATGCATCATTTATTGTCATAAGTACCAATCATTAAACATTGATGCTCTGGGACAACATAATAAAATAATATAAAAAAAAATCAGAAAATAAAAATAAAGATTAGAAAAAAAACTGATAAAAGTGAAAACCAACCCCAGCTTACAAAATCTAAAACCAATATCACATTTGCTTAAGGCAGATAATAGCAATAAACATCGTTTACATATAAGTCTTAAAAATAGCGTAGGAGATCATTTCCAATGGCAAACACGAAAATTCCTTTCTCTGCTTGCTTCAAAGCACTTCAATATTCTAAACGCTAAACAACTAATAAGAAACTAAAATTGTGTAGGATCTGACTAAGCTTATCTTTCTAGTCTTGAAAGAGTTCAAAAGTATTTACGCGGCGTTGAGGGTGATGAATTATGTTCAAGTCTACAACCCCTTGAACGCAGGTGAGATTTTGCAGTCTATCGCTATTCTATCTCTATTTCTCTGCCAAATGATCTGACGAGCTACATTTAAATCACTTCTATCAGTTCTGACCTTCACAGCTAAGGCCGACCATTCCATGGTCACTGGTAAGAATCATTCGCATTGCCTTCCTATATCATTAGTAAGAAGGACGTTTCATTCGTATAGCTACTTCCTGAGAGTTGATGCATCGTGGAAAAGATACCCGGAAAGATGATTATGCAATAATAACCATCATAACCTCGTAAACTCTAAGGTTAATCTTTATCTATCTTACATATCCTCATAATCAATGCATCATACCCATTCATAATGCGTGTATACTACACCCTCATAAATAGCGAATCCTACGCACCTCATAAAATAACGCATCCTGCCCAAATCATAAAACAGCGCATGATACCCCTCATAATCAGTGCATCGTAACACCTCATAAACAGCGAATCCTAGGCCCCTCATAAGATAAAGCATTTTACCCCCCACATAAAACAGCGCATCCTACCCCCTCATCATCCGTGTATACTACTCACTCGAAATCAGCGAATCCTACGTCCCTCATAAAAAAAACGCATCCTACCCCCCCACATAAAACTGCGCATTTTACCCTTCATAGTCAGTGTATCCTAACCCCCCATAAACAGCGAATACTGCGCCCCTGATAAAATAACCCATCTTACCTGTCATATAAAACAGTGCATTCTAACCAACATAATCAGTGAATCCTAACTCCTCATAAACAGCGAATACTACGCCCCTCGTAAAATAACGCATCATACCTCCACATTAAACAGCGCACCCTATCCTTCATAATCAGTTATCCTAATCCCCAAGAAACAGCATATCTTACGCCTCAAAAAAAAAAAAAGCATATACCCCCCCACACACATGAAACAGCGCATCCTACCACCTCATGATCAGTGTATATTACTCACTCAAAACCAGCGTATCCTAAGCCCCTCATAAAATAACGCATACTACTCCACTAATAAAAAAGCACATGCTACCCCCTCATAGTCAGTGCGTCCTACATCCTCATAAACAGCGAATCCTGCGCCCCTCGTAAAATAGCGCATCCTACCCCATATAAAACAGCGCATTCTACCCCTCATAAACAGTGAATGCTAACCCTTCATAAACAGTGAATCCTACGTCCTTCATAAAATAACACATCTTACCCACATCATAAAACATTGCATCACAATCCCTCATAAACATTGCATCCTACTCCCTCATAAACTGCGAATTCTACACCCATCGTAAAAACCGCACCATACCCTTCATAATTAGTTATCCTAACCCCCCATAAAAAGCGAATAATAGGCCCCTCATAAAATAAAGCAGCCTACCCCCTACATAAAACAGCGCATCCTACCCCCAACATAAAACAGCACATCCTACCACCTCATGATCAATATATACTACTCACTCATAATCAGTGAATTCTAGGCCCCTCATAAAATAACGCATACTACTCCACTCATAAAAAGCACATGCTACGCCCTCATGATCAGTGCATCCTACACGCTCATAAACAGCGAATACTGCGCTCCTCGTAAAATAACGCATCCAAACCCCTTCATAAAACAGATCACCCTACCCTTTATAATCAGTTATCCTAACTCCCCATAAACATCGAATCCTAGGCCCCTCATAAAATAATGCATCCTACCCACATCATAAAACAGCGCATCACATACCCTCATAATCAGTCTATCCTAAACCCTCAAAAGCAGCAAATCTTACGCCCGCCATAAAATAACGCATCCTTCCTCCCATGAAACAAGCAGTAAACCACTATCAAGTGGGACTTGTATTGAGTCAAAGTTTAGTAAAAAAAAAACAGCATAATATAAGAGAATGAATGAAAGCAATTATAAAATAAATTAATGCATAAACAAATATATGACAAATAAAAGATAAATAAATAAATAAAATAAATTAAAGTAAGCAAAAGAAAACAACTGAAGGTAAGGACGATTAATAACCTAAAATCATTAAAAACAACCTCAAAACCATCATCAGAAAAAAAAAAGAATGAAAAACCAGTCACCTTTTTCATAAGCTTCAGCTGGTCAATATATTAAGAGCCTACATAAAGAGGAGTAACATAAGCTCTGATGCTCCCTTCACTGTTGAAACTGGAAATATTGCAGTTTCCGCTGTCTATAGTCTCTATAAATGTTCTATATTTGATAGTTTTTAATGTTCACTCAATACAAGGACCAAGAACCAATGAAGTTACTGTGTTATTGTGCGATGTTGATTGAGCGTATGTAAAGTCAAGAAGTGAAGTTTCTGTAATGATACAGGAACGACCACAATTAGAACTAGACATAAAAAGTTAAAGTTTTAGTGACTAGAAAATATTCGGCCGGTGGTCTGTTCCACAAATCAGCAGGTCTTGGGAAAAATTGTCTGATTGGAACATTTTATTAATGGAAGACGAAGAGAAAGAGGATGTACTTGTGTACCTGGCAGAAAGGGATCCCTATGTAAAGGTAAGGTCTGATTTAAATAAAGAATGTTTCTCGTCAGAACATAACACAGAGAAATAGCAATACAACAGCGAGATTCTTCTCAAGACGTTTCGTCTATCAGAAAGGGGTTGTTGTGAGGAAATAAATCATCAGCAATAAGGCTGATTAGACAACTTTGGGATATTAAAACAAGCTAGTATGGACTGAGCAGCTCCAGCCCAGCTATGAGAACAATATTCCATTTTAGTCTATCCTAGCGCTTGCAAACATAGAGTATAACTGATTGAGTAAAGTTCTTTTTTATTCGATTTAGAGTAAGATTGGTTGATTTTACGGATTATCAACCATTTGCAAGTTATTGAAAACCCCAAAAAATATTTTTAGGTTTTAAGAATATTTTGGAAATAATAATAGTATACTGATAAAAGTTATACTATTTAATCCATAACTGGCGGGAGGTGGATGCATATTTTTTTCCCAAAGATAAATGCGCATAAGTGCATATAAAGAATTAAACGTGTATTTTAACCACGCTCTCTGAGTTAGAATCTCGAGGTGTTATCCATTGCATCGCCCTCATATACAAGGTTACAGCATCTAGTATTCTCAAGCAATCACGCAAGTAGTTAGTCACCACGCTCAAGGTTGCTTAACTTTACTGATCATGTGAGAAATGATGTTTCAATGTGATATATCTAAATATAACTGAAATATAAATAAAACTGAAAGAAAATGAGAATACGTTAGTGAGGAAATAGATCAATTAATAGACAGTAATCAAGAAGATAGAAGATGATTTTTGCTGTTGCATTTAAGTTTTTGAAGATCGGAGCTAGCAGCGGAGAAAAAACGGTACAGAGTTCCATTAGCAAGAAGTACGAGAGAAGAAATTATTATAATCGAACTTACAGTTATATCTTGGTATTTCAGCTTAAATGGATGAGACCTAGTGGGCAATTAGTGAACATAAATTGTTTCGGTCGAGGTACAAAGGATGAGAACTCAGTAAAACAATTGCTATAAGAATCTTTATAGAAAAGACAGAGGGAAACCAACTAATGGCGGTGAGGATTTCACTGAAGTCGACATTCCAGGCTAGGGCCGTTAACAATACATTAAAACAAAATCACACATTCTTTCAGAGATTTTATTTTAAAAGATATATTTACCAAAATCCCATTAAAATATCTTATACTTACTAAAACGTAAATTTATTCAATTAAATTCACATTAAAATATCTCATACTTAGTAAAACGTAAATTTATTCAATTAAATTCCCATTAAAATATCTTACTAAAACGTAAATTTAAAATATATATCTTATATATATTATCTAACGTAAATTTATTCAATTAAATTCCCATGAAAATATCTCATACTTACTAAAATGTAAATTTATTCAATTAAATTCCCATTAAAATATCTTATACTTACTAAAACGTAATTTTATTCAATTAAATTGCCACCTGGTTTCAACCACGGCCTCCAGACGACTTCAGAATCTCATGCATCTCTTCTGGACGATTTCCTTGTTTTAGTTGGTGAATGCTGTCATAATCCTTGCCTATAGGTCATCTTTGATGCTACAAGTTTTGTTAGTCTCTCACTCAACGGCATTGCACACATAATAACCAAAGGAGTTAAAGACTGATGAGTTAGGTGGCCAGATGTAAGGGGTGCTGTGGTTTCAGAAGTTAACTGAGAGCCAAGCCTGGGTTCTCCTGGTTGTGTGGCATATTTCAGCGTGTTGTCGTCAAACATAGGATCTACCAGCAGCCACTCACTTGAAACAGGGCAGCGCTACCTCTTCAAGGCACTTGATGTAGACCTCCGCATTTTAGTCTGAGGCCTGGTGGGAAGTTGAATGGAGGCATAAGGTTGTCATCACTAGTGAGCACTTCGTAATCACCATTCGGCTCATCAAACCCGTTCTGAATCCCCTGCACTGTCCTCAGATTGACACTCTAACACACTGAAATGTTCGTATTTTTAATGAGAAAGATAAGTACAACCTTCAACTGAGTTTGTCACATTTCGATAAACGTAACTACCATGTATGAATCCACAATTTTCCCTTTAGCTAGGGGTTAATTAAAACTACTTGTATAACTAAACTGTTATTATCTCATATTCCACCAAATCTTTCAATCTAAAAATATTTTCTGCCAATCGAATAATCTACATATGTTTGATAAATCGTAGATAACGAATCAATCAATAAATCTCTCTCTATCTCTCTCAATGTGGGTGTGTGCAAATATATTGATAAAATAGGAAAGAATCGTTAGCTTGATGATCCGAAGTTCTTTAGTATTTTTGTTTTGTTTTTTTGTTTTTTTTAAAAAAAAGAGCTCAATTCCCAAGTTGAGCCTAGATTATGATTCCAAAATTCGATTGAAAATGAAACAGAACGAGATACTTTAATTTAATTTAATTTCTATAATTGAATTGGATGTTTTTAGCTGCTGTTTTTGAAACATGGTAATTCCTGTGTAGCGATGGAATCAGAGTTATATATATATATAACTGTGATTCCATATATATATATATATATATATATATATATATATCTTAAGTGGTACTTAAGACCCGATTTACAAAAGAGGCCACATATGGAGAAAGAGTGATGACTATGTAATTGTTAGATTGGCTGACCTTTTAGATCTTGCTCTCGCTTTTTGAAAATGATTTAGACAAGCAGATTGAAAAGTGCTGAGTCGACTAATACACAATGACCTCCATTCCACCCGCTCCAAGGCTAAGCGCTCAAGGGTGTTATGTGGTATATTGACAGCTGACAATTTGCTCTTCAGCTTGTCTTTCTATCCTAGCCAGGGCGTCCCACATTCATGTAGCCCTGTTCTAACTGGCTGTACATTAGGATCTAAATATATATATATATATATATATATATATATATATATATATATATATATATATATAACTGATAAGGAATTGAGTTAGGCAATGATTTGAACAGCGAAACACATATCACTTCATGTGAGTGATGTCTATAGAAGGAGAGTGTCAGAAGGAACGCGGCAACAGCGTAGACACAAAAGATTCCTTTGTCGGATATTGTTTATTTTCCGAGACGTTTGCAATGAAGAAACAAAAAAAATATTCATTTTAAAATATTGAAAAAATTTTTTAATGAAATACGGAGTGGAATGGTGCATCACTACTTGTATCCCTCTCTTACACAGACACATACAACATACATACACACATATATACATAAGCAACATATACATAAACAAACACATGCATACTCACATATATACACACACAAATATATGCCCGCAAAAACCACATACTGCCTGCAGCAAAATTAATCAGGTATATGTTTCTTTTTTTTTTTTTAATGTTTTGAAGTTGAAGAGAAAACACGACAGGGTTAATTTACCGAAAACCAAAGAGGGAAATGCCGTATGTTGTTGTCTGGTATACACATATGGACCAATAATAATGGACACACACTTGCAACCATTTTCCAACATGATAATCATGATATTAGTTGTTTAGTTAAAAGAATTCATTGGATGTTCCTGACCGAGTAGCCAGTGTTTCTTTCTTTTGAAATGCATAAAATCCGTCAATTAAGACATTGTTTTCAGGAAAAATAAGTTTCACTCTTTTATGTTGGAGATTTCCTCACTAATCATTTGTTTGAAGTGGTGCCGAACAAAACTTTCATTATATCAGATTTTCTCATCGAATTACACGTGATAGACATTTTAGCAAGTAAAGAGGTTTCTATTAATTGGTACAATTCTATGTGGTTCTACATCGCCAGTTCACAAGGTTAAAACGGGTATGGACCGCGCTAACATCTACAAAATTCATTTAATTTAAGCTTTTAACCGCTGACAACATATTCAATAATTACTCGCCTTATCACAACGAAAACCAGATTGGACTATTAGGAGTTGTCTTTCATAGAAAAACTCAAAGACAAATTAATACAATGTTCATTAGTTTCCAAGTAGGAATCCAAGTGAGACACTTCACCGTGATGTACTGATAAGCAAGCTTATCTCGCTTGATCAATTACGACTAGAAAATGAGTTCGATCTTCGCTAGATTCCCCCAAACGTTCGACTTTGTACCACATCTCAGTTACGTTTTAGAAAATAACCATAATGAATCCAATCTGTGCGAAGGGCTTGGCGATTAGGATTAATGCGTGATATCGTCGATTTGGGAGGATGCTTTTCTTATTCCAGATTTCCTTCATGAAATTGTGTGATTTGTTTTTAAATTTTGGGGGAGCTATTATGCCATTGATCAAAAGTTTAACTTCAATGTCACGGGATTCTTTAGCTTCTTTATAGTTTCTTTACTTCCTCACCACAAGTTTCGGTAGAGTTTACCTTTAGACACAGACTTCATAATGATCGGATGAATATTGGTGTATATTTTATTTTCGCGGCCATCATGAGCTTTGTGTAAATCTGGTTTCAAATATGGCTCAAAGTAATTTGCGACTGAGATATTTCTTCTGTGTTTGTTTTGAGTGTATAATGTCGTGAATTGTTCAAATTTCGCTACAATTCAAAATATTGTCTCTCTTGTCTGGTTTCATTCGTTTGCTGTCAAATTTTTCCCCGACATTGTTTTCTTAATGAATAAAATATTTTTTAATCTCTTGTTAATTTTAAAGTATTCTTCTTTGGATTTCAAATAATCGCCTAAAATTTGGAGGTGGCATGACTTCTTCACTTCCGACCAGTTTATTTTGTTATTCAATAATAATAATAATAATAATAATAATAATAATGATAATAATGAGAAGAAGAAGAAGAAGAAGAATCAGAAAACGAAGGAAGAGAAGAAAATATTAATATTAATAAGAAGAAGAATATTAAGAATAAAATAAAATATTAATAAGAAAATAATAATATCATTAAGAAGACTGAAATAATAATATTAATAAGGATAAAATATCAATAACAATAATAATAATTTAATAATATTAATAAGAATAAAATATAATAATAATAATGAGAATAATAATGATAATAAGAAGAAAATAATAATAATAGTAATGGCAATAATACTTAGTAGAAAAGTATAATAATATTATTAATAATTATAAGAATACTGAAATAATATTAATAAGCATAAAATAAAAATAATAATAATAATAATAATAATATGAATAAGAATACGAATATTAATGAGGAAATATTAATATTAATAAAGACGCATGGTGGAGTAATGGATTGAGGAAACAGAGAGCCGAGTTCGAATTCCAAGCGAATCCGTTACATTTACATTCACGTGCTAATACCCTTGGGAAAGGTGTGAATCCTCTTCTTCTCCTCCCCCACCCAACTAAGTAGTTGATAAATAGCTTGAAAAACCAGGTTCTATGGTCTACCACAGAAAGAAATGGCAACCTACTGCGGAAAAAAAAATCTGCCTCGTCAGCCATGTGTCTAAATATACGTGATCGCCTAAGCGTGTATCACGCATGGCACATAAAGAAGAAAATAATAAAAAATAATCATGATATTAATAATACTACTACGAATATAAAGAAAAAGAAGAGCAAAAATTATTATTATTATTATTATTATTATTAGAAGAAGAAGAAGAAGAAGAAGAAGAGGAAGAAGAAGACAAAGGGAATTAACTCATCAATGCATAAAATTTCCTTAAAATGTGAGCTCTTTTTGCCTAAACTACGGTTAATCCAGTTTAATTTTATATTTCTCCTTCAATTTCCACCTTACTTGCTTCTTTTTCTTCTAAGAAAAATACCCAAGTGTGATTTTATTTCAGTTTCATCCTGCGTCACTGGTAGATCACGTACGGTATTGCAGAGAACGTTCTTAATTTCATTCTCAGCTCTTAACTCTGATTTCTGGAATTCCATTTTATAATTGTAATTCAACAGAATTCTCCCCCATCGCTGTAGTCGATTCGCTGTATGTGTCAGGATACTCTTTTTCGACTCGAAAATAGATAACAATGGACGATGCTCCGTCTGTGGGGTGGACCTTCTACCGTTGATGAATTTGAGAAAAGTTTCCACAGAAAAAATTATTCCCAACTCTTCTTTCTCAATCTGGTTATAATTCTTGTCACACGATAAAAGTGTTCATGGCACATATGCCTTTACAGAACCATCTTTGTGCATATGCAAAATTACGACACCAATTCCATAGTCACTAGCATTGCTTGCTATGATTATTTATAATTTGGATCAAACAGCAAGCAAAACAAGTACGACGTTATAATATTTAAAAAAATTTTTTTCAAATACTTTCTCGCATTCAGCCGACTAATTCCACTTGGACTTTTCGTAAATTATTTAATGCTGCTAACAAAAAAAAAAAAAAAAACATTATAATAATTTTCCAAACCTAAACAATGCTTGTAAAGATAACATATTTTGGTGGGAACGGCATATTGTTAAAACGTACTAGCTCTGTTTTGGTTTGATTTGGTCCAAATATTTAATTTTGATAATGACAAATTCGCATATCTCATCGCTCATTTTAAACCCGAATTCGTTTATTTTTCTGAATATCTCATTTACGTGATGAATATACTACTCTCGATTTTCCCTTTTTATTGAAATGCCATCTAATTAGGTGAACGCGAAGTTTAAATCGTTCAACATTGTGCCCAATTCTTACTAAAAAAATCTAAAGTTTTACCTTAATTCCAAAAAAGTGATCTATTCAACTTGTATATTCCCTTGTATTAATTGTTAACAGTTTTAAAAATTCCTCGCCAACCTAGATTGGCAAATATACATCTGACAAGTCCATTTCGAAAAGTACTGACCGCTATTTAACTTTGCGAAAATTTATTCTGGGCTTAGTTTAATTCTAATCTTGTAGGCAATCCTTCAGCCACGTGGTGAAATCGGCACATACACAGATTTTTGTTTTTAACGTAGACGGTACGGGGATAATCCATTTTGGTAATCACACCCATATTTTCCAAGCGATCTAATTCCTTGGTTATCATATCCAAAGCTGAAAAGGGCATATTTTTATTCACATTTTTTCTGGTTAGGTCTAATGTTTTCGTCGAGGATTTGGCCCTAATATTTAATTTTCGTCATGAAAAATTCGCATTTCTCATCGCTCAATTTAAACACGTATTCGTTTTTTTTCTGAATACCTCATTTACGTACTGACTATGCTGCCCTCGATTCTCTCTTTTTTATTAAAATAAGTAGGCAATCGCAAAGTTTAAATCGCTCAACATTGTGTCAATTACTTGCTGAAAAATTCCAGTTGCTACCTTAATCCCGAAAGGCAAACTTGTATAATCCCTTGTGGGTATTGGTTGTTAAGATTGTTCTTACTATCGTCAATCTGAATTTGAAATGAAGCGTCTGACATATTCATATTTGAAAAGTTCTCTCAGCCATTCGAGAAAATTACGCAGCACTACTTACCGTGAATGGATTAATCTATTGATGATAGTAAGAAAGGTAACTGCCTCTCATACATCAGTTTTATTTTAAGCATAGAAAAAACGTTTTTTTTTAAACTTCAGAGACAATGCTTCCGTAATAACTACAATATTAATCACTTTAAGCCCAGAGCCAACCGGTATAGATACTATTCGTCTTCATAATAAACTTACTTTTCCTTCCATCTCCTTTACAATCTCGCTTAGTAACCCTCTACTTTGAGTGGCTCATGGACCTTGTAATGAGTGGATTCCCAGTAAAGAAAAAAAAAAGGGTTTTGCAGCCCGGCTATATACCACGAGATGCTTGACAAGATCCAAAGCTACGTCTGTAATGTGACATAACGTCCCTTTGTCATTTCTATTAATATTTTCATAGCAGTGGTTCTAATGAGCTTGTCGGAGTTACATCCTCCTTAATTCCCGAATTGTTCACTAGGGGTCGCTCTCCCTACACTATAAATACAGGGCGATTTATTGCCTTGTTCTCTTTTTCATATTGGATTTCAGCGGACACATTTAAAAATGTGATCTCTCGTGGAAATCCACGTTTTCCCCCACTTGTTGGAAAACGTCATGTAACACGCATACAAAATATGTATTCAGCAAAATACGTATTCACAAGTACGTATTCATCAAAATACAAACTCTTTACCTTCACACACAAACACAAATTTTGTTATATTTGTCACGTGTAATTTTGTCGTTTGATACATATATTTGTTGAAATGTATATATATATATATATGTGTATATATATATATATATATATATATATATATATATATATATAGATTCATTTCTGTAGTTCACTGCTACCAGCAAGCAGAAATATTTCTCCTCCCGATGATGGCCATTTCGGTCGAAACTAGGAATCTAAATGGAATAATAATAAAAAAAACGAAAGAATATTAATCTACAACCCTAAAGATTTTAATTTTTTTTTTTTTTTATTATTGTTTGTTATATATATATATATATATATATATATATATATATATATATATATATATATATATATATCGGTATTTTTTCTTTAAATCTTAGGCTGGACTCAAACTGTGTCCGCCATGTTCTTATAGTTGGACCTTCTTTTAGCAGGAATAAACAGCAGGTTTTCCTAATACAACAACACTTAACCTCCACGATCCTCTACAAGCTTCCCGCTTTGGTAATTCGAGCGAATAAATTGAAGCATATTACTAGTCAGATCGTTTTACTGTTGAAAATATTGGAAGAAATCCTGATTTCTATTTTGATAGTTTCTTTTCTTGCGCTTTTTACCTATGGAAATCGTTTCTAATTTCTTGCTTTGCTGCAGCCTACGATCATCAGAATTTAAAATGGAACCAAAATCGCCAACATCTGTCTTCTTTGACACTTTTCTTTTCTTTTCCTTTCTCCTCAATAAAGTCTTCTACTTCACTTCTACTTCTAGTAAAACCTTGCGTTCTAGTGACATTATCGCATTGATTGGGATTCAAAGCGGGCGTGTGTGTGTGCATACGTACGCATATGTGTGTGTGTAGGTGAGAGTGAGAGTATCAAAAAGAGAAAGAGAGTAAGAAAGAGAGAAAGAGATAAAAATGAGAGAGAGTGAGTGGCGCTGTTCCCCGATGCCATGGTTGATAGACACAATTCGATAGGGAGATGAGTGCGAACTATAGGGAGTTCGAGTTTTGGTCAGTCAGCGTCTCGAGACGCCAAAGGTACGACAAAACATCGTTGATCGTCTTCGTCGTTCTCAGTCGTCTTTTGTGTGTGAATGTAACGTCTCGGTCGTTTGTTCCTTCTCTCGCTGCTTTCGGTGACATGGCACATATTCGAAAATTATTTTACAACGTGAACAACTTGAAAGAACTTTTCGAAAAATCAAATCCCAATTTGATCTTGACCTTTCTTAGGAAAGTTGGACTATATAATAAAATATAATTCAAATTTGGTGTCTGATGATGAAAGGGAAAACTTTGATACTTGCCAGGTGAGACATTTTCAAAGAACAACGCACCTCCGAAAACTGTGAATTTAAAAAAAAAAAAAGCAAGACAACATCGAAAAAGAAGGAAAAGAAAGGGAAAGTCTTTTTGAAAGCATTTCAACCTTATTTAAAGAAAAGGAAAAAACAAACAAACAAAAAAACAACTGTTTGAACTTAAATGACCTCTTGCTGAACGATGGGTCGTTAAGTTTTAAACAAACAAATAAACAAAACTCTCGCTGCTTTCCTTGCTGCCATGTGCCACTCCGATCGTCATTGTCGTCGTATTCGGCGAAAACGTATGGGAAACCCGAAAGATGTTCTAATAAATGGATTCACCGCTCAAGCAGGTAGGGAGGCCGCCGCCGGTCGTGTAGTGGTGTTAAGCGTTTAACCCGAAAGGTTTAAAGTCCGATGTATAAAAATCAGAAAGCAAATTTCACTCCTGCAATAAAGTCTGTTAAATCCGAAAGCAGTTTTGGATATATCCGTTAAATCGAGTGTCGTTTCCTTATTCATTTGAGCATACGTATCCTCTTACATGCATCTGCACGCGCAGGTGTGTGTGTGTGTGTGTGTGTGTGTGTGTGTGTGTGTGCCTACGTGCGTATATGTGTGTGTGTGAGTAGGTGAGAGTGAAAGTATCAAAAACAGAAAGAGAGTAAGGAAGAGAGAAAAAAAGGAGAAAGACAGTGGCGCTGTTCCTTGATGCCATGGTTGATAGAAATAATTGAATAGGGAGATGAGTGCAATTTACAACACGGAATAGTTAAAGTCGCTTATGCGGAAATTAAGCGACACTAAGCCAAAATACCACGATACATTCTGAGAGCATGTGTCAAACATTATCCTGAAAACAAAACAAACAGAAATCAATGATTGAAGGAAAAAAATAAAAGAGATTTGTTGGAAAGACATGTTTTACAGGCGTTGTCATTGAACCAAAATAGATTCTAAACAGAGTATGGACAACAGGGTGAAAAAGATGACTCAGTGCTTTAGACTCTAGACAATCTTTAGATTATTTCTCCTCGATGCTCCGATTAGACTACTTTCGCGGGTTAATATGGACCTCAAAACGGATAATGAGCCTTTTTCCATCCGATTGATGTGGAATGGTGAAACTTTTGTTTGGGTCTTATTTGAACGAACGAATCAGGGTGTGAACGCGTTTGACTATGGCTTCCAATCTCTAAAAAGCCATTTTCAAATAAACAACCGATTTGGAATTGTAAAGCCAACCGTCACTCATTAGAAACGCGTTGTAATGTCTTCACTTTTACAACTAAGTGGGAAAAAAAATTCTTCAAAATACAAAGTGCAAACTCACTAATGACAACCTATTTCAAAACAAACAGAAAAAAAATATTGTCAATAAAACAGATATTTTTTTTTAATTCCATGTTCATTCTATACGTTTGTGGTCTAGATTTGTGGAGATTTTGCTTCTCTGCTATATTATCTGTGAATTACCATAACTTCGTTGGAATTATAGTTCCTATTTTCTTCGTGATTCTGAATTCAAAACAGCGAAGAAAGTAACTAGATACTGCTCCATTCTCATTCTAAAGAATTCTGGGTAATTCACAGAAAACAGAGAAAAGTGCCAACTGAAGAACCATTATCTCTAAGTCCTGAAGAGAAAGAGAATTAAAAAAAAAGAAAACGCAGCCACTCATCACAGAAAACTGATGCAACATATCCTTGATAATCGGGTTACTCTGATTTCGTTTTTTGTATTGCAGACTATATGTCAGCTATAATATTATAAAAAATAATCTAAAATTATCGACACTGTTATTGCACACTGTTACGGAAGAATTAGAAATTTGAAATTTATCATATTTTTATTATATTCTATGTATACAATCTTGAATGAATTATTTATGAAAAATCAATTTATTATCTTCTTTTAAATGGAATAGCTAATAAAAAAAATACACATACGGTCTTGTTTCCCAAATATGTTTCTTTTGGAGTAAGTTGTTATTTGCAGATAGGATTGCAAAACATTCCGCAAAATGCGTGAAAATTCCGTATTCAATAAAGTAGGATAAATTTTATGTCCTGCATTTTGGAAATCGATGATTCTTTTTAAACTTTAGGCATACATTTCTAGTTTTCGAAGAAGTACTTAACGAACACGAACAGTTTTCTTTCACTCTGGCATTGTAACTGAACAGTTATTTTGCACAGATCGCGTAAAACTCCTGAATTTTACATAAGAAATCATATGGCTCCCAAACACTTAAACTGATTGAATTCAGGTATATGAACCCATGAAACAATGGTTCAGAAACTGCCCACAGGGTCTGTGAAAGCCATGGCAGGGAAACTCAGCTCATTCATGCAACATTTGATAGTTGATAAATATTAGGAAGATGCTCTGAATAAGTTCTTTGAAAATTCGGATAAAATTGCAGCTGATGACAAAATTTACCCTATTAGATTGGTCAACAAAAAATATTTTTAAATGGTGTCGAGACACCAAACATCATTTTCAGCAATCTTCAGGCGCTGAATCTGAAAATGACCTTATTTTTTCTTGGTTAGCTACCGTTTTTGCTATACAGAAATGCCTTATTTTTGCGAAAGAAAACTTTTTTCATTTGTTTTCTACATATATGATATTGACCGATGGCAATTTTCCTCAAAATAAAATCGTAGAAACCTCTCAGTTTGTATTTAAACCAACAAATTCCGGTCTGCTTATAGAGAAATACTATTTTTGGCAATGAAAATCAGAGCTTAAGTCTTTAAAAATAACGCGATTGTATATAGCAAGACCAATAAGTATTTTCCTCAAATCATTGAATAAACTAACATCTTAAAAAAACCTTCGTGAACATAAGAACTGTTGTGGACCCGGAAGAGGTCTGAAAGAAAACTCGAACTCAGTAATTCAGTGAAAAAGTATTATTAACAAAAAGAACGAATACAGAAGTGCTCCACGTCCGTCTGACGGCTAAGTACGGTAGTCAACTCGTCACCAATATTGAACGATCCCCCCACGAGGATCGAATGTGGCACAAGGCCGAGTTTAATGTGGGTTTCTCCGAGCCCGTAGCCTCGGCCAAAAATATACCCTTTGAACCCGCCTAGACAGATTCAGG
This sequence comes from Acanthosepion pharaonis, assembly GCA_903632075.3. Classification (NCBI taxonomy): domain Eukaryota; kingdom Metazoa; phylum Mollusca; class Cephalopoda; order Sepiida; family Sepiidae; genus Acanthosepion; species Acanthosepion pharaonis. The sequence goes on from CAHIKZ030005124.1 coordinate 708,168, forward strand.
GCCTGTCTACCTCCCCGGACAAAACTTTGCCCTTCGAAAAAAAATCGACCGAGTACCCCTCTGCCAAAGCAGAGAGTTAAACAGAAGTCATCCGTAGTCAACTCGTTCACTGTCTACAGTCCTCTTGCGAGGCATAATATAGTCATAAGACGAGTCTATTTTGTCCATGAAGGTAGGTCCCCCGTAACAAGAACTATGGTAAATATTTTCTCTTTCTTGATTGTCATGTTCAGTGTTATTTAAATCCCTTTTGATACTCCAGCAGTATCATGTACAATGGAATAGATGCATTCAATTGGGATGTGTTTAGTTGGAGTTTCGCTGCAACTGTGAAAACAAAATCTTCTCAATGTGCTTAGTTTCCTTTCCTTGAAGGGATAAATGTGATGTGATAAATTTATGAATATCAAACAGAAGTCTTCAGAGCTTCATTTTTTGATGTCACCTCAATTATCAGGTTTACTAAAGCGTATTACTGATAAAGTTTATCAGTTACTTTGAGTTTTGGTGATAAGAAAACTTCCGTTCATCTTTTTTCAAATTTTTGACTCAAAAACACTTTTTTTCTTATAAAAATAGTTTATTTCAAGTGGCTGACATAAATTGCTCGGCTTACCTGAAAATTTATGGGTTTCTACGACTTTTATTAACTAAATTTTACGATCAGCTAAGATCGTGAATTGATCTTTTTTCCAAAAATTAGAAATTTCAGTACTGAAAAACGGTAGCTAACCATGAAAAACTAAGGTCATTTTTGGAATCAAAAACCATCAAATTAGCTAAAAAATGTGTTTTGTTTCCTGGCACCAAAAATCGTGTTGACCTGTGTTATTAACCAATGAAAAATCAGGTATGAAATATAACAATTCAAATATGAGTCCAGTATACTTTACATGTTTTTTGTTTTTTTTTAACCGATAAGTGTAGATTTTTAAAGAAATCGATACGAATTTTGGGTCGCAGAAATCAGACATTAACTACACGTTCCTACCAAAAAAGCATGAGAGCCCATTGTTCCATTTCTGGGACGATGGTCATTAATCGGTTAACAAAGATACCACAACTACAAAAACCGACAATTTGAAGGATTATTTGTGAGATGTGGTCTTCATCAACTCTGAGGGCAAAGAAGAGGTGTCAGACAAGAAACGTGTAATTAGAAAAGAAATGGAGACGATTATAATTTAGCTGAAAAAATGTTCAAACCTCCCCGTTTTTCTAAATAGGAGTAGAGGTTTATAACTTGTTTCCTGTTTAAGTTTGGATTTCCAGTTCCTTCTAAATTGGCCCTGCTCTGGCATCTCGTCTACAGTCACTTTCTCACAGCCGCGCCGTCGCCTCTCTCAGTCTGTTTTACAAATACTTTCATGGCAATTGCTCCGAGGAGCTGCATTCGCTGGTTCCCAGACTTCATGGGTTCAAGCGTCCTACGAGGCTGGTATCCCGCTCTCACCCCTTCACTGTCGAAACTCCTAAAGGTAGCCGTCTCTTCTACTCCAATAGCCTCATGTCTCGGACCTGTAGCCTGTGGAACTCACTTCCCTATTCTAGTTTCCCTGAGAGCTATAATCTCCAGCTATTCAAATGTAATGTCAATCGACATCTCCAGTTGCCTTGATCTATCCACTACTCTTCTCCTCATCCTTCCTTCTATCACTCCTATCTGATCTTGCTCCAAATCTTCTGTAACCCCTTGCGTCCTAGCGGCTTCCCGCCTTGCTTGGGGTGAAACGCTTTAAAAAAAAGAAGTCTTTTCATTCGCAGTAGCAACTTGCGTCTTAGTGGCATTATCGACTTTCTTGGGGTGAATTGATTAAAAAATATTAAAGAAAA
>CAHIKZ030005124.1:712500-762500 GCA_903632075.3 Acanthosepion pharaonis
GAAACAATGATATAGAATTGCAATAAAAAATTAATGGCAGATACCGGGTAAGTTCGCCTACCGCCCTGTTCACACTCCTCCCCTGTCTTCTCAACAAGAGTATAGCTGAATCTCTGGTTTCCTGTTTCTTGTTGGTTTTCCCGTTCCTTCTAATGTCTTTTCGTTCTCTTATTTCCAGGAGTTCATTTCGTCTTATCGGAATTATCACCTTGCTGAAGTGAATTGATCGTCTATCGCCCTGTTCATACGCCTCCCCTGTTTTCTGAAAAAGAGAAGAGCTGTTTCCTTGTCCCCTGTTGGTTTTCCATTTCCTTCTAATGTCATTTCGTTCTTTTACTCCCAGTAGTCCCTTTCGTCTTATCGGATTTATCACTATGCTGGAGTGAATTGATTAAAAAAAAAGAAGAGAAAAACCTCAAAACCCACTGAATCTGAAATATCTGTGCAACAGCTTTCTCAGATCAATGGTTAAAAATGCCTTTGAGGAAGCGAAGAGAGGGTTTCGGCTAAGGCCATCCTTCTTTGGACATTGTGAACTGGCGCTAATGAATCACTAAGAAAACCTGTGCCATATCACAGAAACCACATCACTTGAGTATTTTCAAAAGCAGCAACATCTCAAATTGATATCACAATTGATAACTCGAAGAGAAAATAATGACATAATCCAAACTAATTCAAATAAAAGATTGGGAAGGAATCATCCAACAATAGTGGAAAGAGCGATAACAGCTATTGGACATAAGAAACTTATTTTCATGGATAAGACAAACATTTTAAGGAAAAAGACAAAAAAATTATGAAATTCAAACGACAGCAGCGCTAGCTTTTCGGTCAATAAATGCCGAATGTTTCCTTATAAGGAAAGGGCGAATATTACTATTACAAATTCCATGATTATGTCTACTCCTTATGACAATGCATACAGAAATCAATTTTAGTTTTTCTATTATCAGATTTCATTATGTAATTAAATTTTTCACAATACATTATCTATCGATGAAACAATAGTAAATTTTCCTCAAATTAATTTAATATAATTTCACACACTACAAAGCTTCATAGCTACTCAAGATAGGGAGCTAAATGGTGATAAGCAATGAAGTCTGTGATAATGAATGAAGTCTGTGATGTGAATGAAGAAAAAAATGGTAGGTAGTAAGACAGTTAACGATAGGGACCTTACTTTGAAGTGGTTGGTTGGTTGATTTTCTTTAGCGGCGTATCAGCCTCTAAAGGTTACTTAATGTCGATATCTAAATATTTTTTACATAATTTTATACATTCAGGGCAAAAGGTATGTTGTATAGTTTTTAGAAAATAAAATGAATTGCTGGTAATTTTACTACAGAAAGGGTAATATTTTAGATAAAAAAAATATTTATCGACATTTTACTATAAAAAAGATATTACCTGTAATCTTACTAGAAAAAATGTACTATTGATTTTTGTAGGCGTTCACTATTTGCTGGGAGTCTAACAGGTGCTACCACACCAGGTTAGGGTGGACCTGGGAACAACAGCAATTAAGAGGTGGTTTCCCGCTCCTCAAAGCCGATCAGCTTCCAGATGTAGTTTATCATCATACCCAGGACGAACTTTCAAGAGGTCAAGATAAAAATATTCAGTAAAACAAACACACGGGTTTTTCTTCCATAAAATTTCAGTTCTTGGGAGAAAGTCGATGTTTTTTTCATGTGTTTTGAACACAGAGGAAGTAAGCGTGATTCGACATCGATGAGGTAGAATAAGGATGACCTAGCCGTAAGGGTCTGCACTGATGTAACTAAGAAAGATATCTCATATGATTATTTGCCCTGGAACTAGAGATCTGCCGACTTTCAATGTTTTGTCTGCGACAAAAGAGTTTCTAGAGTAGGAAATAGATTTTGATCATTATCAAGTCTTGTTATAACAATATTATTATTTAGAGTAGAATATATATAATATTTGTGTCATTTATACACTTTTGATATGCAAATACCTCAAGCGGCCCCGGAGCAATGTTATTTAAAGAGGAAAACGAAAAGGACGGATTTAACGTCGTTAATCCTAAGAGGAAAAGATAGGAGGAGGCTTTTATGGTAAATTACTCATACACGGATGGACTCTTCCAAGGTACAAATAAAATAAGGTACTGCTTTTGCCAGAAGTAGTTTTTTTTTCCCCAACAGTCAACTCTGGCAGTTCGAACTTAAAATTCTTGACCGTTTGTATATTATTGTATTACTGATTTTCCTTAATATATTTGTTAACTCAAATCCACTCTTGTGTCTTTATTCTGGTCCCAAGAGGCCACAACAATTTGATAAATGATAATTATAAATTAGACCTCACTTTCCAGGCCTGAGAGAGTTCAAAAGCGTCTCCGAGTCCTTGTGTGATGAGAATTACTTTCCACACTGAAACTTCTCTCAAAGGGGAATTGTGCGATCCTCTCACTGGTCTAACGCTTCTACGATCGAAAGTACTCTGACGAACTTCATCTCCTGGTTCCACCAGATCTGACCTTCACGGTTAGGATCCACCATGCCACTTACATAGTAGAAAACCACCCTCATTCCCTCCGTATGGGATCGTCGAGAAGTTAGTTCTACTCAAACAGCTTCTTCCTGCGAAACACTATAGACTCCTTAGATCACTACAATCTTAACCGCTTCATGTTTAGAATCAACCGTTAACGTTTCTATCGACCTAAAGTACCCCCTATCGTAATCTTCTACTTCGAGTGGGACCTGGACCTTGTATAGTCTGAAACTTACTGTAAACAAATTATACCACTATTTGTTAAAAAAAAAATACCAAAAAGCAGTATGAGACGTAACCGATTCTTGAAATCATCTAACGTTTTATTCACAAGCTCTGAAGCTTCACGATTGGGACGGTACCTTAGCGGATTTATGACCTTACTGATTTGGTATCTCAACTTCAGTCACTATTTCAGTGGCATGACGTAGCTTCCCTTAGTCTTTTCTACAAATATTGCTATGGCAACTGCTCTGGTGAGCTTTATTAAATGGTGCCCCGATTAAATGAATTTAAGAGTGCTACTAGATTGACATCTAGGTCCCACCTCTTTACTTTTAATATCGCTAAACGAAAACCGCCACTTTTACTAAAACAGTTTATTTTTCTCGCCCTTCCCGCAATTCTTATTTCTTGCTTCCATGATAACTACACTTTTCAAAGATGCAAATGTAATGTCAATCGCCATCTTCTATTTTCTTGAATCACGTTCATCATTTATTCTTTTCTCAATCGCCGTTATACTCAGTCGTTTCTCTCACTTTTACTCTCTGTTACTCCTTATGTCCTAGTGGCTTTCTCACTTGGGGTGATATGGTTAAAAAAATAAAAATGAAAAAAATAGTCTTCTGTTTCAGTTGAGATTAATCCCTTGTCCAGATATGAAAAAAATACACAGGGATAAAATGACACCCTAATGTACACCTGAAGATTATTCAGCTGAAACATCGTGTCTTGCATCCATAATGGTTTGAGACAAGAACAACAGTTGGAACCAACTGTATAAGTCTAAGAATATAAATTATTAATTAAATCCAAAAAATGGGGGCATCTATCTTTGAAAGTGTGTGAATTTTATTACGCCAAAAAAGATGTAGAAAAATGATTCTTCTTGTATGTTCTGTCTCCCGTCAAGACGTTGCTAATCATGGCTCTCCACGATATTCCTTAATATATGAATCCAACAAGGGTTACATTAGTTACTTGTCTCGAATCTATTTCTCCATCTACTCAGTCGTTGTGTACATACCTGATAGACGCAGACATATACTCATACAGACTATTTTTATAGTCGACACAGTAAAGATCGTTTACAATATATTATAGCCCTTATTAGCGAGTAGGCAAGTCGGTAATCAACAATGGATTACATAAGTGATATTTTTACAATGATGTACAAATCCCAAGAGACCCTTAGAATAGAGCTTACAGAATAAGATGATCTGTTTATGGATATATGTGTGGAAAGTGACGTTTGAACTTAGCGTTGAACAGGGTAAAGATAGTGATCGGGGAAGGGACATTTTGGTAGTCGGTTCCACAAGCCAGCGGTTCGTTGAAACAAATTGCACGATTGGAACTTACATCTGACCAATGCAATACGAAGGAAATTAAGCCGGTTTTACCTGTTCTAACCCTCACGATTAATGCCGACCACGTCATGCACATTGTAATTGAAATAGCGAAAGAACAGCGGGGGGGGATATTTCATCTGTAGGGGGGGGGGAATCATTTATCTCCCACAAGGGCGCAGAAACGCTTTTGGTCACTATCGAGACCGGAATGTGATGACTCAGCAGCTCCATCCTATATATGGCTGTAGTACGCAATTTTCGGTCTGAGCTGGCTCTTGTAATGGTAGAGGATAGCAGGTGTCTGGTACTTACTAGTGCCGAAGAGGGAGCCGACTATTTTTCAGTGTCTGGGTCATATGTACGAGTTCCATTGTAGTCTTAAGATTAATTCCAGTTAGGTACACAAGACATGCGGCATCCCTGAGGGAACATTTCTAGGTCTGTTCAGAAATGATATAAAAATTAGAGTTAGAAAGAAAGAACTTCATACATATAGAAATAGCCCTGAATAGAGATAGAGGTACATATATTTTCTACAAGTTGAAAATATTAGTAAACACGTAGATACATACAGTACCAAGAAAAACTGAAGGTCACATTTAACTATAATACATTGTTTAATAAATTGCCTCCATGTAATTGTTTTATACCCTCTTTTCACAGATGTTATATTGATTCTGCGAGTGTCATATACACATCTAGTCTGTTACGGGGTTACAAAAATTGCCGTGTATAAGACAGACCAATTTACCTAAGTCAAGTAAGTAGAAAACCTTTTTTTTTAAATAAGAAACTATTATTCTATATACCAAAGCAAAAAAAAATTCCTTATCTTGTGTGACTCCATTTAACTTGAAAATATGGATTTAATCTGATGTTGATTATATGTGTACAAATCCTTCATTAATATCGTGTCTATAGGATTCCACTCTATCTAGATGTGTTCCCATAATTACGTGGATTACTTAGATCTTTAATCCTGTCCAAATGTTAAATATTAGTTTCGGACTATTATTTTTAGTGGCAGTGTATTTAGCTCAGACCTTCTGAAGCTGGCCATAGGGTCAGCTGATAGACAAAATAGAGATGTGGATTCTGATTTGCTGAGCCAAACGTGGGAATGTTAGATTTAGAAAGTATTTTCAGGGAGTTAAGTTTTTCACGTCATACACACTAGACTTGGTCATTTGTGTTTTGGGGAATTTGATCCCCAGTGGGGTTGATAGAGCGACCTCACTGGCTAGTTTAAAAATGTACACGTCGACGTGTTTAATAAGATAGATACGTTTAAAAATCCCTTTTGATAAAGTTCTCATTTTACCTCCGAACAAACCAACTAACGATCCCCCAACCGGGGAAAGACGGCCGAGAGAAAAGAATGTAGCTTTGTGGACGAATGGAAACCATCGTCCAAGAGAACCCCAGAATAAGGGCCCAATATGGCACAAATTTGCTCGTTAATATTTATAATCTTAGATTTATGCTGGAAAATATCTGAATAGCTTTACAATTTTCTCATCAAGATATTTTTGTGTTTGCAGGTACTTTATGGCATGAAGCTCCGTCATGCGGAACAACTTCGTCACCATTTAAATTAATAATCAAGTGTTCCTTCAACAATTCATTTTATTTAATATTTTACAAAACTAACCTAGCCGTTGGTCTCGAAAAGGACTTCCAATCTGCGGTTGACTGGGACAACAAATGGGTTGTAAACTTTAAAACTGCTTTCTTTTACCCACCACAGAGAACCCTCTCTGCCTCCCTTTATAATGTCTGATGCTCCAGAGACGGATATGCAATGTGATTGGTCCTGATCTGGCATCTCGTCTACAGTCACATTCTCACTGACGTGCTGTCGCTTCCCTCTGTCTTTTCTACAAATACTTTCACGGTAACTGCACCGACGATCTTCTTTCGCTGGTTCCCAGACCGCATGAATTTAAACGTGCTACTATGTGGACATCTAACACACACTTTCACTGTCGAAACTGCTAAATGTAGCTGTCTCTTCTACTCCAATAGTTTCATGTCACGCACTTCCCATCTGTGGAACTCTTACATTCTTCCTTGATAGCTATGATCTTCAATTATTCAAATGCAACGTCAATCGACATCTTCAAATGGCTTGATCTAATTCCCCGTCCTTCTTTTCATCCTTTCCTCTATCACGCCTCTTTACTCTTGCTTCCAATCTCTGTAACCACTTGGATGCTAGTGGCACTCTCGACATGGTTGGGGTGAAAAATAAAATTCCTGTGCACTTTTATTAACTTTCTAGAAACACCATTTTTTAAACACATCCCTAAAATATTATTCTCTAGTTTCCAAACTTGCTTTTTTTTTCTTTTCTTTGATCCTTTAACATTATCTCTTCTTAGAATGCAATTCAATTTTTGTTTCATCGCTAAATACGATTTTACTCTAATTAAATGTGTTTTATATTTCATGCATCTATGGCCACTTTAATCTGGCCTTCTTATTTCTCTTCTTCAAAAGTGATTCTTTTTTTTTTTTTGAGGAGCTGTAAACCACATCGCGCATTTCCTGGAAAGATGCATTTAAAATTGTCGACTGACAATAAAATTGGATAGATTACGTACGTCCATCAATTGGTGTGCCGTTATTTTTGGTCGATTTTTTGATGTTATAATCAGTTTGTTTGTAGCTCTCGGGGACGAACAGCTCTTTATCGATCTGATAGATTTCGAGTCTCTCGAAATTTCGAAAGTACTTGAGAAATCGTACATCTTGATATTCGATGTGTAGAGACCAAAATCCAGCTGGGAAAATGTGGATACGAAATATTAATTTAAAAGCTGGTAATTTATTTTCAAATTATTATAGTTTATCATGATCGGGGTTCGTTCAATAGAGTAAAACAATGGAAAATAAAAATATGAATTAAAATAAACAATCATATAAAAAGAGGAAACTGCATTAAGACAGATATTGGAAATACAAAAAATATATTGAAGCATTACAGAAATTGCTATTTTTATTAAGATGAAGTTATTCATAATGAAAGCGAATAAGTAAAGGGAGAAATACGAAATAAAATGTTGTATGATTTAAATCGTCATTTAATGGAGGATTGCCTGTAACAGAATTATTAACGTGGCATTAAAACATGCCTCAAACTCAATCTCTCTCTTTCGCTCTTTCCTTCTTTTCGCACATTTCTCTTTTGTCATTATATTTATATATAATTTTATACACACACACATATATATATATATATATATATATATATATATATATATATATATATATATATATATATATATATATATATATATATATATATATAAAATAAAACATCCCTATAACTCTTGAAATGTACACACAACCCATACACCCAATTAGAAAATAAAATAAAATCATCCTTAATAATGGGTAAAAGTACAACTGAAAGCTCACGGAATTACAAAATATTTCGGGCAGTTTCAACACACTCTGAAAAAAAAAAACACTTGTTTGAACAGAAAAAAAATTAAAAGTGAAAAAGAAGCTTAAACGTAGTACCTTTTATGTGGTCTTTAATGAAATATGTATAAATGAAGGATTGTTGCCTAACTACACAATATATATATATATATATATATATATATATATATATATATATATATATATGGGGATATTTATTTATTTACCTATTTACCCCAAGCAAGGCATGAGTGCTACTAGCACACAGGGGTTATCGAGAGTGAAAATGAGAGAAAAGAATGTATGTACATGGGGACTGAGGAAAAGAAAACCGCACAGGTATCACGGCAACAGATGAGTATTCAACCTCAAGATCTCTATATTTTGATAGTTTCATTATTATTATTATTATTATTATTATTATTATTATTGCAAGTATTTCCAAGTCCATTTCAAATGTCATTGTTTGTATTCATACGATACAAACAAATTCTTGCATTTTTTGGTTTACGATTTTTACATCTAGTTTTCTTATTTAGATTGGATAGCAGGTTATTTTCTACGATACCATCTGATTTCTGTTCCTACCATTTGTTTGCATGGTTTAACTAAAGTAGGCTGTGTAATTTCTAAAATACCACTGCCTCTGTCTAGTGATTATTATTTTTATTTTTCTATTTCTGTCTAGTGATTATTATTTTTATTTCTCTATTTTTGCATTCTTTATGATTTGCTTTGCTACCACGCGTTTTTCTCCATAGGCGCGAAATTTACTACATGTTTTTTCTGAGGTTTGCCTATTTTACTTCCATATAATTTGTCGAAGACATATATTTATAAACAGGATTTTTCTTCGTCCAACCGAACAGAGGAAACAATGATTAGCCATATGTTTCCTCTTTTCTGTTGTAGGAAGAAAAATCCTGTTTATAAATATTTGTCTTCGACAATTTCCAAAGACTGTTAAATTCTTTGTTGGTATTCTTTTTACTTTCTTTTTTTTTTCGCGCACTTTTTGGCTTCGTCCCTATTCTATATATTTTTCTCATTCATCATTTCTTGTGCTATTTCTGACAGTATCTTGAAAAGTCGGTTTTACTAGGTCCTCAAAACCAATATTAAATGAGGTTTTTAAGTAAACGCATGTATTTCTTAATATTCTACTTATTCTGATAGTTGTTGTTGTTGTTATTATTATTATCATTATTATTACTATTATTATTGTTGTTGCTGTTAGAAGTGGTAGATGTAGTACATGAAATAGAAATAGATCACCAATTCCGTACCGAAATCTCAAAGATATTTCAAAGATTTCTTTTTTGAACGTGTTTTTGACCGCCTCCATTTTTCTCATTCGCATTCGTGCAATATGCATTTTACGGTGCCATTTTTTTTAAGTGTCGTTTTCCAGTTCCTAATATGGACCAATTTACACATATTCTTTAACAGAAATATTTTTGTATCCGTTGGCACTCTCATATATATGAGAAGCCATTGGTTGTAGTTTTTACTCACAATATCTTGTCTGTCAATGTGTATGACAACATTACAATGAACAGTTAACGTTTGACGATTTTATAACTGGTTCAGCGGTTTGCGTCGATGTGTAATGCATCGTGACTGCTGGAAAAGAGAAACCGAATAGACGAAATCCAGTCAGGTTCGTTACATTAACCTAAAGATAGGAGTTCATCATTTCCTTCAGCTATGGGTTAAATATTGTATCTAGAAAAACCATTGTTCGTCTTAAGAAATTCTTAATGCAATAGGCACTCACCAAAAAAAAAAATCTTATAACACAGAATATGATTCAGTTTTAAATAACCCACAAACGGTTGATAAACCGTAAAACAAATCAGCGTGATGTTCATATTAGTTTTCAACATGTGGGGAATTCCAATATTGCTACATCTTCCAGTAAATATACTGCCCAATGTTGCTCTTTGTATTCTTTTGGTATCACGCTACGGCAAGCAGACGCTAAGTGGTTAACTGTTTCAGCAGCTTCATGTAATCTGCCAGCACCATTCTTTGCCATGTTTGTCTAGAAATTCCTGGTAAATAGGCTTTGATCATGTACAGCCATCATAAATGACTCCGTCTCTAATTTATCACTACATTTTCAGTCACTGATGCTTGTTTTATTTTATTTTTTTTTTTTTTTGTTTATATACATCTGCATTGTTACTCTGGATGATTGCTCCCAGGTAATTTTTACATTGTTTAAAATTTTCTCTACATTTATTATTATTATTATTATTATTGTTGAAACTTGAGTAATGCATGGAATAATATTGCAACACAAAATGTACTTAGAACAAAATGTATTGAAACAAGAAAGTGTACACAATATTTACATATAGTCTTTTGTATATTCCTGGTAAGACCGTTCCTGGAGAATGTGTTGACTTAGTCGCAGTCGGGCAGAGTCTCTGGATTGAATCTCTTGATTCCTCCCCTCTCTTCCCGGTACCAACCATATTTATATGGTCGGTACTACACTATGCAAATTAGGTTGATCCTACCACAACAATTATTATTATTATTATTATTATTATTATTATTATTCATTGAGTTATGTGCCATGGTGATGCACTCTTAGGCAATTATGTATCTTTCGATACATGACTGAGGAGACAGATTTTTTTCCTGCAGTAGGTTTCCATTTTTTTCTGCGGTAGACCAGCTGCCATCTAAGGCTATAGAACCCGGCTTTTCCTGCTATTCACCCACAGCTGGGGCGGGGGGAGAGGATTCATACCTTTTCCAATGGTATTAGCACGTAAGTGAATGTAATGGATTCGAATGCAATTCGAATTCGGTTCTCTGATCTCTAAATCCGAACCGCTATACATTACTCCACCGTGCCTCCTATATTATTATTATTATTATTATTATTAATTCACATCACATAGTTGTTGCGTTTATTACCATCGCTGCCGATTTGAAGGTCTGTATGTCTTTTCACATCCTTTAGCCTATAACTTTACCTGCTGTCATTGTCATTTCAATGAGAAGATATTTTTGTAATATTTAATTTTAAGGTCTTGTCAGTTAGCATTAATATTTTTTCAGTGTGAATATTAAAATCGCAAAGAATAACAACCACATGACAATATATGCCTTTTTACGGTGATGTTTATACTCTTCATCAACATGTGGCACACTCCAATACTAATGCATCTTCTAGTGGAAAAAAATGACCCCGATTGGACAGTCAAACGCTAAAGTGTTGAACAGTCTCAACATTGTCCACATACTCTACAGATTTTGTCAGGATTATTCTTTATTATTTTTCTTGGTAATTCCTGGTAAATAAGCTTTGGTCCTTAGCAACCATTATGAATACTTCCGTCTGTAAGATTAGCTATTCATGTTTCAGTCACTCATCTTTTTTGTATTAATCTCTATCCTCATCGTTACGAACGTGTGCTTATTTGCTATGTAAGCGGGTTAGTTACTGTTATGGGAACTTACCCATAATAATAATTGACTATTCCTGACATTATAAATACTGCGCCTCTCAAGAGGTAGAAGGAGATTGTAAGACGAGGAGAGATAATTGAGAGCATATTGTAAGAACATTGGAATAGTGATACTTGTCGAGACAACATAGTTCACTCTAACCCAATCTGATAGTCATTACTAATACTTCTTCTTTGTATCATATTCCTGCTGTAATATATCTTTGTATTCCATACCTGTGTTCGTATTATTCTTTCATTGGTTTCAACCTTGGACCATGACCGTGGTACAAGGAACTTGGACCATAACCGTTACCCAGGTGCATTTTTCAATTCTTTGACTCTGTATGTCAAGCAGTATTTTTTTTTTAATTCTGAGTTTATTGCTCTATTTATAAACCGATTTCTTCAAGATTTCTTATGGCTGATGTATAGGCAAACACATGTTGAATTCTACTGTCATAAATTCTGGCAGTAAAAAGACAGACAATATCACACACCGGATGATGCTTGAGGCGGCAAGTCAATAATATTCTTTGTTCTTGTTCTTGTTCTTGTTCTTGTTCTTCTTCTTCTTCTTCTTCTTATTATTATTATTATTATTATATTTTGCATTTGCTTTGTGTAATACGAGCAGAGGCAAGTCTCAACCAGAGTCTTCAAGAGAGAACAATCACAAGATGAAAACAGATTGACACAAAAATGCACAACATGTGAGAAGTACCCAGTCAGAAGTTTTATATTCATCATTTTTGACTCCTTCTGATATCATCAAAAAAGTCTCAACAGCAAGAACTAACGTTATTATCTCGTGATACCACGTCCTACTGCTTTATATGTCGAGGCCCTTGTATTTACGTCGGTTGGCAAACATTTTTACAGATGTGTTTTTCTTTGATGGGGCTGCAACATGTATGAGAGGACGTTTGTTTTCAGCATGATTTTTCACAATATGATTGGTTAGTTTGATTGGAGTTCCCAAAATATCTGAACGCTGAAATTTTATTATTATTATTATTATTATTATTATTATTTCCTTTGATTTCTATTGTGTACTCATTTCTTTCCGGGTCCCGCACAGGGACCTGATGTTAAAAATGGCATCATGACGTTTTTCACGGAAAAAAATTACCTCGACAAAGCCCTTTGTAAGGTGTAGGGCTGTACTCGTGAGAACAATTTGTTGTATTTCTTTAAGGCATGGGCTTCCAGGGATCCCTTCAATTAGTCTACTGGAATCTTTTCCAACCAATCCGAGGGCTCCAACTACAACAGGAATTGTTGATGCTCCTATGAGTCACACTTTGGAGATTTCGATTTCAAGGTCCTTGTATTTTGATAGCTTTTTGAAGATCTTCAAAGATACATTGCAGTCTTCAGGGACTGTCATTTCAATAAGGAGGCACGTTTTTCTCTAATAACAATGTATTATTATTATTATTATTACTATTATTATTATTATGATGATGATTATTTCATTTCTGTTGTATAGTGTAGCAAATGAGTCGACTTAAACAGTGTAAGGGACGCAACTCTTTCCGTCTGAAAATGTCTGCAACGCAAAACGATGTACACCAAGCACGGGTGAAATGTTGGTCTCCCAATGTCTCCAAGCAACCTGCTTTTTATGGAGCCCAGACACACCTCATTAGCATGTGTGTAACGCGACTTTGCGTGACTGCACGAGACCGTGAATATTAAAAGTCACGGACGCCATTTTGAATCTTTTCTTTCCTTTCTCAACCCACAGGCCAGGAAGATGCGAGAACGTTTGCGAGGTAGGCTGTTTCTATTTTCCCCACACTCCCCCTGATCTTGATCACAGAGTTGACAGGGGAGGTGGTGATCGCTTGCGCCGGGTACTTCTTCGAAGAGGGACGCTGCGAGCCTCATCGTTGCTTGTGATCCTGTCTGAGGTCTGAGGGTCGAAAGACACCGCGTCCCTTGAAGGCTACTGATATCCGAGTCACTGCCTGATGGGGCTGGCGTGAACCAGAGCGATGCCTCACTGGTCTCAGATTCCGATTCGCTCTCATCGTCCAGCGGTGGTTGCAACTGCGTCGACGGACGCAGGTCCTTAACGTGACGGGGCACACCGTCGACCCGTACCGCCTGTGGGCTGATCACCCCAGTGACGCGTCCGATTCCGTATTTCGTGGTGCACTTGCTGTGCGGATTTTTTAATCCAGACGACATCGCCTTTCTTCAGCCTCTCTCCGGTTACTTTCAGTTCCGTCAGTGGGTTGGTTTCATGCCCTTCACTCTAACGTGGTACCTATGCAATGTGTCTGCTGGCGCCGTAGAGGGTGAGACATCATCCTTCGGGGTCACGTTGTATAATTTCAGACACCGTGCAGCCCGTCCTGGCTGCGATGGTCTTGACGGTCCTGTGGTTCCGCTCGATGATTCCATTTCCACTCGGTACGTGGGCGCACCGGAACCGTAAGTGCACCCCCCAGCCATCCGCAAACTTCTCGAACTGCTCGCTGGTGAATGCGGTGCCATTGTCGGTTAATATTCCGTTGGGGGGGCCACGTTCAAGAAAGATGCTGTTTAACTGACGGATGATAGTCATCTTGCCGACGCAGCAGTCGCCATATCGCAAACCTGGATGGACCACAATCAATGAGTGTCAGGAAAATCGCCGTTGTGGTGAGTAACATCTATCGCCAGCCGGCTCCAGTGGTTCCTCACGCTCAGCTGCCCTTTCTTCCAGCGAACGGGTGCTGGGTCTATAGACTGGCACGCCACGCAGCTTCTGACCACTCTCCTGACGTCTGTCTTTTGTACTCCTGGGTCAACCAACTTGGCGAAATACAGTGTTTGACTCCAGGGTGCCCACTTTGTTGGTGGACTGCTTTGATTTGATTAAATCGAACGGGACTCACGGACGCAGCGCAGGCTGGTTGCACGGGCTCAAAAGCCACCTTTGCGGCACCCTCGTTAAACAATCTGCTTTGTTGAGGCTAGATTTGACCAGGGACACCTCCATTGTCAGTGCGTACTTGCACTAAATTCACGATCGTGTCGAGCCGTCGTCGGATAAGCATCTCGCTGGTGGCTTTAGTCCGCACCCTGGCCTCCCGGTCAAGGTATCAGAGATCCACTTATAAACGCAAGCGGAATCAGTGAACAGACGCAGGGTGGTCGACTTCCAGAGGATCGCCAAGTTGATCCTTTGATGACAGCATCGAGCTCCGCTAGGTTTATGTGCTGGGAGTCCTTTCTGGACGTAACCAGCAAGCATCTTCTACCACGGCTCCATCGTGAACTATCGATTTTCAACCCACACACAGAGGTCTTTTGTCAACGCACCATCTGCCCCGCGCTGGGTCTTCCTTGCGTACTCTAGCGAGGACCTCCTTCATCATGGTGTTGAGAGGGCGTCGTGAACTTCGTCATCCCATCCAGTGGTGACGTCAGATGCTCTCCGCTTGATAAACGCCACCGCAACACGCAGCCAGCCACCTACAGGAAGGTGTCCAACTAACTTGCCGCACAAGGGAAAATATGCTTCGCCGCGTGACAACAGAGGGCATGTCTGGGAGTTCGTTTCCCCGTTTCCAATACAGGACGTTATCTTCTCCCCAGACCTGCAAAACCAAGCACCCGTGCACCATCCTGTAGTCTCTCCGGTTCCTTGCTGAGGAGGCCAAAGTTGTAGAGATGCTCCTTCACGCGCGCCGCAGATACGACTCCCTCGTTCACGTACACGTCATCAATATATGCAGATGTTGCCCGCTGTATGCGCTCATCCTTCGTTAGAATGGCGTCAACAATCATCTGCATAATCGATGGCGCCACATTGAGTCCAAACCCCAAGGGCAATACCGTTGCCCCTTGATAAGCACGGTTTGATAGGGCCACAGTGATTGGTGCACACGCACTTGAAGGTATGCCTTGCGAAGATCCAGCACAGATATTTGATCCTGCTTGTCGCCATTCCCTTAGCTTCTCGGTACACACGTCCGCGCGGGCAGTAAAGGGTCCACGTGCTCGTTCAGTTCTCGATAGTCGAGCACCGGCCTCACCTTTTGTTTGTTGTGCTGGAGAACCGCCATTAGCGGGATCAGACCCTTTGGGGCCCCAATTCCTCTCTGATAAGGAACCAACCACCCGTTATTAATCCAGGCTCGCAATTCCTTGTCGTACTCCGCACGAGCTCGTGGGGGGATCTTATACTCCGGCACACTGTTGTACAGCTTCTCTGGCGGTTGATCGTCTGACCATTTCCAAGATACTGTCCAGGACTTTGTGCGCTGGTCGAACTCCGCACGAAAGTCAGGCCGTTCCAGCTCCATTGCTGCACCTAGAGCTAGACCTGTTTCAGTGAAACGCGGACCCTCTTCGTCAACACGAACACCACCCAATTTTTGATGACGTCCATTCCCAGGAGCAGATCATAGCCGAGCAGCCCTCCGTCCACGACCAGGGCTTGTACAGCTACTGCAGGCCCATCGCCGATGCTTGCGCGGATGACGCTCACTCCACAAGAGGTTAGCGAGCCCCCGCCAACAGTCAGAACTGGAATATTTTTCTTGTCCCACGTGTCACAACATGCCTTGCGCACAAGGGTCTGGGTGCACCTGGTGTCAACAAGCGCGAAGCGCTCACGCCCGTTAATCCGCACGCTCACTGCGGGTAGCGCCTTGTTCAGCGGCGATCTGGGGAGAAGACTGGCGCTGTAGCTTGCCCCCCTTGCCCGTTTCCTGACAGCTTCTTGCGTGGCCCAGCTTGTCGCACCTGTAGCAACGCATACGTTGTATCCTTCGCACGGCTTCGGCAGTCTTTGGAGAAGTGGTTCAGTCCGCCACACTTATAGCACCTTATGTCCTCAGTTGGCGGTGCGGGTGCTTCCATTAGCTGCTGAGGCCGATTCCGCGTCATCTTTTAGAATATTCCGGCTCTGGCCAGTAGCCCCAGCTCATTGAGCCTTGACGATGCTCGTAGCAGTCGACTTGCGTTGTCTGGGAGTCCTGCCAGAAAGGCGCATCCTAGGATTTGGTCGCTTGCTCCACCGAACGGTGCGGCCAGCTTCCTCAAATCGGCCAGAAAGACATCTACTGTTTCATCCGGTCCAAGCCGTCGTTCGGTAAACTGCCTCCAGGCGACAAAGGGGTCCGCACCAAATGCTGCGTATAGAGCTTGTTTTATTTCCTCCAAGTCTGCGTCATCCCCTTAGCTGCTGATACACAGCGTAAGCTCCCTTTGGTGAGTCTAAGAGGATAACCAGTGCGGGATCTTTAATTTTACACAGCCGGCAGACCTGCTTGGCCTTTTCCCACCACTCGACCACAGACGGGCCAGCGGGGAGCCGTCGAACTCTGGTATTAACTTCAAGTCGAATCTGTCCATGCTGTAATAATTGCCGAAATAGCTTGTAGCAAATGAGTCGACTTAAACAGTGTAAGGGACGCAACTCTTTCCGTCTGAAAATGTCTGCAACGCAAAACGATGTACACCAAGCACGGGTGAAATGTTGGTCTCCCAATGTCTCAAGCAACCTGCTTTTATGGAGCCCAGACACACCATTATTAGCATGTGTGTAACGCGACTTTGCGTGACTGCACGAGACCGTGAATATTAAAAGTCACGGACGCCATTTTGAATCTTTTTCTTTCCTTTCTCAACCCACAGGCCAGGAAGATGCGAGAACGTTTGCGAGGTAGGCCGTTTCTATTTTTCCCCACATATAGTTATATTCCTTGGGGTTCAACTAGAGAACAAAGGTCAGAATTGGCACCATGACATGTATCTATACCAATTTCCCTCAGCTTCCTTCCCAGTGCAGATATTGTCATCGCCTATAATGCCAAATTTTATATTTATTTGATGTTAAAACTTGAGACTTGATTTGATACAAGATAGTTGCTTCTGCTTATGTGATATAACCCCTTCGCGCTGGGTGGGGGGAGTAGTCTTGGGGTGACGGTATGATTCACTCGTATGTTGCATTCTTCTCTCTGTCATCTTCCGGTCGGTTGATCGCCAGTTGGTTTCTTCAGAGTTAAAATGAGAACTTCAACAAAAGGGAATTTAAACTCATTTATTTTATGAAACACAACGACGTGTAGATTTTTAACTTTCCAGTGTAGTCGCTCTATCACGCCCACTGGAGAGCAAGTTTCCGGAGATACAAAATAAACACGTCTATTGTGTAGGACGTGTCAAAACTTAACTTGCTGAAAACACTTTCTATCTTTCTAACATTCCCACGTTCGTCTCATCCAATCAAAATCCCCATCAATATTTTGTTCTACCATTTGACTTTAAGGTCAACCTCAGAAAGTCTCAGCCAAATACACTGCCGCTAAAGAAAAAATAGTCTGAAAATATTAAATTCCTAACCATACAAATTCATTCATGAATTTTATTTCAACTACGTTATATTCAATACTCCTTAGCCAAACATCAAAAAAGATGCATTTATTAATTTTATTTCTACTATTTAATCTAAAATATCATCTATAATTTCGTTTATACAGGGCGTGCTCCTTACAATATTT
Organism: Acanthosepion pharaonis; assembly: GCA_903632075.3. Classification (NCBI taxonomy): domain Eukaryota; kingdom Metazoa; phylum Mollusca; class Cephalopoda; order Sepiida; family Sepiidae; genus Acanthosepion; species Acanthosepion pharaonis. The sequence continues at coordinate 729,997 of CAHIKZ030005124.1, forward strand.
TTTATTGGGCCTCGGTCAAATGACGACTCCAGCATGCACATCAACAATTCCTGAAAAAAAAAATGAGCATAATAACAATAATCTGACCAATTCTTCACGCTCCGCAAACATTTTTAAACAAAAAACAGAATACCGGAAAATCCTTTGTCCATTCTTAGTCATTAGCTTCCGTCAACGTCTCAGACGCTAGCATGGATATAAGTCCCTACAACATTGACCTCTCCAACTCGGGTCACTCGGGTCAGAAGCTACCACCTCTGCAATTCAATATTCTTTCACTTGAGACACAAATTACATAAAATTCATTGAAAAACAAATATAGCGGTTCAAAAAACACACAATACATGCCAAAAGCCCCAGCCACAGTGTCAAATATGTTCCATAACTGAGCCACGTCCTTGCCACCTAATTTTTACACGTTAAATATCCTATGATCTACACTCTTTTCCATTCGCAGTGACACAACTCACATCGTTGATTGTCCCCCTATTTATTCAAACAACCACTTATGTTTTACTTGCATATTACCAGATTCAATTGAACAAATCTTGAAAACTTTTTACCACCATTACCTTTCTTATATTTACTGTTACTGCTCATCTGCCTCTGTTGGTCAAAACTCAGCTCGCACCATATACATTTACTTCCTGCTCCTGACTGACCCCCCCACCACGAGAGAAAACACACTCAGCCCCTCATAACTAATCCATTTCTGGTTGTACCGTGGTTAAAAATGTTCCACATCTCTTAGTCGGCATTCCACAAGCCACTAGACCAATTCCACTATGTCATTGGGGACCCAAAAACTTGGCCCCGGGGATATCCTAGTGTTTATTTTTTCGATATAAATACTTCCTGGCAAACAGGCCCCCATTCTACATAAATCATCGGGCACCTGACTATATAGCTAGGCGTGACCATTTTCACCTCAGGACACAGACCCAAACACATTCGGAAATCCTAAACTATGTAAGCCGGACCTACTTATTCTCACAACAATTAGCTAACATACTTTTTCCTCAAAAAATTATTTCTCAATATTCAACAATAACTTATTTCTTCAACCAATGAAGATAAAAGTATACGGATCTTAAAATACAAAAAAACAAAAATTCCACACTATGTTACAAAAATGAAAAAAAATTCAGTTAATTGAAATTAACAAAATAATTCTAAACTTAAATCATTTGAATGGACGCAAAAACATAGTCACAAAAATTTTCAACTCATTAACAGTTTACCGAAATCACAGTTACATACGCAAATTCAGGCCTACATATGGCCAAAAGGCTGCCAGGCATATAAAATTTAGATGCACTCACATTAAACGTGCCAATCAAAATCAAACAACAGATTTTCGCACATGGTCTAAAATTTGTAAACAAAGAAAACAAAGAAAACCAGTGTCTTATAAGCATGAAAATTGATATTGTCACATCAGTGTGTATACGTGGGTGTGGGTGCTCATTTTCCTTTCCCTCTTTTTTCCATGATTTTCCTTTTCTTCTATCGTCTGTCCATCAAAATCTGTTCGTCTATACCCTTTTTCCTAGAGTTTTGTTTTTCCATATTACTTCATATTTTGGTCTGTTGCTTAGATCTGCGCGTGTGTTTGTGTCTGTATCTGTGTGTGTGTGTGTGTGTCTGTGTGTGTGTGGCAGTAAAATAAAGTAATATCATCGGACTGTCCAATATGTCTAGATAACTTTTCATATACCATTTTTTTCCTTTTTTTCTTTTTTTTTTTGAGTCCACAGTCGAAAATATTCTCCGAACTTTTCCACGTTGTATTGTTACCATAGTTCTCTTGCGCCTTTTCTTGTTTGAAGGAGCTTGTCATTGCGCAGTAAATAACGTATATGTTGTATCCTCTTCTTTTCCGTCTCGAGGCGATACTAATAAAGTTGTCTTCCTCTCTTTTCTATCTTCTCTCGGCCGAGTGATAGCTAGTTGGTTTGTTCGGAGGTAAAATGAGAGCTTCCACAAAAGGAAATTTAACCTATGTGCTTTATTAAACCTATGTGCTTTATTAACACGCCCACGTGTAAATTTTTGACGAGCCATTGTTGTCGGCCTATCACGTCAACTGAGGATCAAGTTCCCTGAGACACGAAATAACCACGTCCAATGTATATGATATGTAAAACGTAACTCCCTGAAAAAACTTTCTATCTAACATCCCCATGTTCGTCTCAGCCAATCAAAATGAAACACCCTATTTTGTCTACCATCTGACCTTAAGATCAGCCCCAGAAGTCCTGAGCCAAATACACTGCCACAAAAAATAATAGTCTGAAACTAATATTTAACATATGTTCATCACGTGGAGTTAAAAAAAATTTTCAGTATGTTTGCTTGATAATCTCGAGATAGAATGTATTGGTCTTGGTCAGCAAGAGTAAAACTTTCAGTTCCAGCTTTTCACCCTGCACTACGCAACCACTGAGGCGTATGGGGTTTGTCTACATCAGCTCGTTTGGCACGAGCAGAGCACTAACCATAAAATGATTTATCATTATTATTTTCATTCTTCTCCTTCTTCTTCTTCTTCTTCTGCTGCTTCTTCTTCTTCTTCTTCTTATTATTATTATTATTTACTAATTTATACTGAAGTAAAAGGAGCAGGAATATGATTTTGTGGGGGGAGAGTCTCATTTATCTCTTGTCACGATAACACCAGCAGATGAAAGTGTCAGATAAATGTCCTGTCAATTTAAACTTAACAAGGATCGAGGAAAGATCAGTAATACGCAAAAAGTATAAAGAACAACCATATTCTCTTTTTTATTGTCGCATCAAAATGGCGCCTGCATTGTAAAGGCCTTAGCAATTGAAGACAAATCAGTTTTGGTAAAGAGGATAAAATACTGAACTCTTCTCGATCGATAGATTCGTTCGTAGGAAATCGGAAATAATAATAATAATAATAATAATAATAATAATAATAATAATAATAATAATCGGCAGGAAATAATATAGAAAAGCTGCCAACGTTACGGTGCTTCATAAGAATACAATCCACTTATTTCTCATTGATTTTGTGATTTCAATGTTAATATCCCCCAAAAGAAATAGAGCAAGGTAGATTGTAAATCGAAAAATAACATACAGGAACAAAATCACATGATGGTTAGTCTTTTGTCATTGGATAATGTGTTACTTTATATAGACAGTCTTGGTTATGCCTTTGGGAATATATATGGATATGGACCGATAACGAACTAATGCATGAAAAAGTGTCAACATTCTGAGGAATTGTCTGATGAAGAATATGTCCTACAGTTCTGCATTTATATAAAATATGCATTTAAATGTTCCAGTTACTACTACTACTACTACTACTAATAATAATAATAATAATAATAATAGTAATAATGGTTTGGAATGGCAACTTAAAAAGTGTGGCACATGAAGACATCAATACTTCCAGTTCTAGTTGGAACCATTGTATTGATTGCAAAATGGTTCCATAGAATTATTAAAGGGTTTCCTGGTGTCCGATGCCTTAAAGAAATACAATGAAGAAATACAAAACATTGTACTCACAGGTACAACTTACACATTACGAAGGGTTTTATCGATGTAAAATGTGTGCTGATATTAAGATTTGATGGGGATATTTTTCCCTAGAAAATGGTAACTGGAATATTTCATGATGGCATCTTTGACCTTAAGTCTCTCGTTGTTTCCCCGGAAAGAAATAGGTATATACCAGAAATCAAAGGAAATACTACTACTAATATTACTACTACATCTACTACTACTACTACTACTACTACTAATAATAATAATAATAATAATAATAATAATGATAATAATAATTGATTGAAATGGAAATATCAGAAATATAGGACATGAGGACATCAATAATTCCAGTTGTAGTAGGAGCACTCGGATTAATTAGAAAAGGTTCCGATAGGGTTATTGAAAAGAATCCCGGTAGCCCATGACTTAAAGAAATACAAAATATTATACACCCAAGTAAAGCTCACACGTTATCTATGTAAAATGTGTGTGATTTCTTCTTTTTTTTTTTACAAAAATTCTCACTGGAAAATATCTTGCATAGTTCTTTGAGACTGCATTTATCCTTGTGAAACTCATTTTGATATACAGGTATAATCTTACACTATTTAAGTCATTCGGACTGTTGTCCTCATCATTATTGCAATATTCACGACGTTTCGACCCTTGTGCCGTCGGGGATTCTTCATGTGATGTACGGATCGAAATACCTACGTACGTCATGTGAACAAGGAAAAAACGTCGTGAATGTGACAATAAAGTTGAGGACATAGTGTAAATAATTATAATACCTTATCTCAGAAATATACACGGATATATACAGATTAATTTTCTTATAACATTACATATAGATTATTTTTAATTCTTTATTAAATAAAATTCCGGGAAAAAATTTTCAACTGCAACAGTGCATCTTCATCTGTCTCCTTTGGTGCAAATATATATGTCACGCCTGGTAGACGGTTTCAGAATGCAAGGGCAAACTTTATATTATTCTATCAATATTCATCCTGAAAAAGAACAAAGTCAATATATCACTCAGTAGTAAATTAAATTCGAATAAATTCAAATATGAATCGAGCTGATTTGTAAATGAATCAGTTATGAATTTAATTAACTAATAAATCAAATCAACTATGTAACTACAATTAAACAAATAAATAAAAATAAATTACAATTAATGTTAAATATTGAATCGAGCAAAACCCTTCAAAACAATTCTTTGTAAAAAAGTTTTAACATCAGTTTTGTTTTCTATCAGAATTAGACATGATATAATTTAATTAAAACTTAATTTCAATAGGTTACAAGGGAAATTGCTTAGCAAAGTTTACAGACATTTAGACAGAGGATAGTAGATATATTTCAAACCTACATTTATACAGAGGGTCGCGTATTCGATATATTGCGCAGCTAGGGATACTAGTACCATTTAAGGTCCGACTGTATATGAATAAAAACTACAAAAATGGCCTTTTTTCAAGGCACATTTGAAAAGCTTAACAATGTTATAATTTAATATTCTATACAATACTACACTATACTATACAATACTAAATAAAATGCTACACTATTTATATTATTTGGATTATTGTCCTCATCTTTGCCGCCATATTTATTATAAGGTTTCGGCCGTTGTACGTCCCGGCATTCTTCAGATAGTTGGAATGTCGAACTGAATCTTTTATTTCGCTCACTGGGATACACTCTTCTAGTTCCACGTGCCATGTTTAATGGATGTCAGTTATCAGTTATCACCTGTTGATTCCTCTCTGCAACGCCTTTATCCACTGTGTCATGTGTCCTCAAGAATATAGGCGTTGGTTAGATCCAGTGACAAGACCCAATTCAATACCCGGTTAAGGCAGTTGAGAACTTGAAGAGGCGAATTAACAGGAGATAACTGATAATTGAAGATGCCGGAGCGTACAACTGCCGAAGCGTTGTAATAAATATGGCGGGACAAAGATGAGGACAATAGTCCGAATAATGTAAATAGTGTACATAATACCTCATCTCAGAAATATAGAAAAAATACTAAAGTAAATGCCATACATAGAAAAAGTAGGCTTACGTAGGGTCTTAAAAAAAGTTTTATTGGCTGGAAATACCCCCAAAACACCGGATCAAGTTAATTCGTGTCCTTAAAAAGCATAAAATAAAAGAAAGATCCGTTTCTGTTGGGTAATTCAGTGGATTATGTGGCTCCTTTTTTGCGATAGAAATTCACCAGAAATGGAAGTAGCCGAAATCTAAAATCGGTTTCTAGACTGCTAAGATAACTTACTCGATATATATCCTAGTTAGTCGTATAGTATTCCAAAATCCCCGATTTAATATGAAAGAACACTTTGTTTTTCTAACAAATGTACACAATGTAGTTCGTATATGAAGATAAATTATGTCGAACTACGGACATAAGGAAATAAGGGATTGTTTAATTAAATTAAATAAATTGATAGACCTTCGTATTTAAATAATTAAGACCCTAAAATAATGACATTTACTTGTTTGTTACTCCTTTTTTATAACTGTAAAAACTGCATACGTTTTAATTAAAATTTCACATCGATTGCATGTCCAGGCTTTTTGGGATTTGACACTAATTTATAGAAAAAAACTTTCTTTTAATATTTTGTTTACGTTTATCCGTCCGAATGAATTGATTTAATTTCTTTTGAACTAATAAATTAAAATTCAGATAAATTTAAATATAAATCGACCATATTATGAAAGGAAATAATTATAATTCAAATACTAAAACACGTAACCAACATTTTACTTTCTTAGAGCATAGCATAGCAGTATTAATGGCAGATTGATTATTTAAAAAGAAGCTTCACACTCAAAAATGGCATTAAATTGTATATTCTCTTGACCAGCAGCAATGCGGTGGAATTTAAATTTGCACTGTAATATTTCAAGTAATTTTCATTTGAATGATTAAACACCTAAAATCATGGCGTTTACATGTTTGTTACCTGCTTTTTTTATAATTTTAACAACTGCGTAAGGTTTAATTAATACATTCGCATCGATTACTTGCCCTTGAACTGTGCCATCAACATTTTAATTGCATAGACCGTTGCACTAACAACAATAATAATAATAATATTAATAATAATAATTAGACCATATAATTTCAGGCTTCTATGTACTTGCACCAAATGAACATAAAAATCATCACGACAGAGTGAAGCACTGGACAATGTGCAAACACTTTGGAAAAAATTTTAATAAACACTGGTATGAATATTACCAAGCACTAGTTACAGAAACAGAAGACATCACACTTCTTTGGGATTACACCATCTTTACAGACAGGAAGATTAAAACATATAGGCCGGATATAATTGTAAATTAATATGGCTTATCCAGAGGACAGTAATATAGCAACCAAGTAATTTGAAAAAATCATCGAAGTATAAAGACCTGGAAATCGAAATAATATTAATACGAAGAGTACCAATCAAAATAGGTGCACCTGGAAAATGATATAAAAGGATACAACATTGAAAAAGTCTCTGGAAATTCCATCTTAAGAGAAATAGAAAAAATGTATTGATAAATACAGCGCACACATTAATAAGAACTTTGTCCATGTAACGGTCGTGGTGTTATGGAAGTTAGATAAAGAAATCATTAAATATAGTCATAGCAACACACTTACTAACTGCCTGAGGTCTACCTGCAGATTTGGTTGGTAGTGTGACCATAGCAGAAATCGGAACAATAATAATAATAATAATAATAATATAGTCATAGTGATCAATGATTCCCAAAACAAATTGTGATTTCTTATTGAATGCAGACGCTAATGACACTTTGAAAATCTTTAAAAAACTCTCAATCAGCAATCATAAATGCTAGCATATTGCGATTGAAATTTTAAAATAAATGCGGCGCAGTAAAGCGTCAATGATTCCATTTGTGGTTGGTGCCCTAGGATCGATTGAAAAAGATTATATATATTGATATACTCAATGATCTCTAGCAACCCACATTTTATCTATTTAAAATGTCTGTGTTTTAGGTTGGTTTATTTGCTTTTGCGCGTATATGCAATGAGAAATGATATGCTTCCATTTCTGATCTAAGGTCTCTGGTTGGAACAGAAAGAAATCAAAGGAAATAATAATAATAATAATAATAATAATAATAATAATAATAACATAAATAATAATAATAATAATAAAAATAATAATAAAATAATAATGGAAATAAAAACAATAGTAATAACAACAACAATAATAATAACAATACTAAGAAAATAAAAATAATAATAATAATAACAAAAATAATCATAATAATAACAGCAATAATAATAAAAATAAAATATAATAATAATAACAAAAATAATAATAACAACAATAATAATAAAATAATAATAACAATAATAATAATAACAATAATAATAACATCAATAATATTGAGAAAAATAAAATAATAATAATAACAATAATAATATCAATAATGATAACAGCATAAACAATAATAATAAAATAATAATAATAATACCAATAATAATAATAATAATAATATTTAATAATAATATTAGTAACAATAATAATAACAATAATAACAATAATAATAAATTAACAATAAAATAATAATAACAATAATAACAATTAAAGCCTTTAATAGTGTTCCATATTCTTGGATCCTTAAGACTTTGGAAATGTACAAAGTCCCCTCTGTGGTATTAAATTTCCTTAAGCACAGCACGGGAATTTGGAACACCAAACTATACCTTAGTCACACCGGGGGCACTGCCATATCCAACCGCCTGAATATCCGACGTGGAATCTTTCAAGGAGATTCTCTGTCACCCCTTCTGTTTTGTTTATCCTTAATTCCTCTTACACATGAACTGAACAACAGTAGCTATGGTTACAAAATAAATAAGAAAATATTCAATCACCTACTCTACATGGATGATCTCAAACTCTTTGCCAAAGACGACAATGAGTTGAAAGGCCTCCTCAATATTGCAAAATGGACTTCGGATTAGATAAATGTGAAAAAGTAACATTCAAAAAAGGTAGAATTACAGAAACACCCTTAATAGATTTAGATTTTGTCACAAAGATTAGGGATGATGAAGCTTATAAGTACCTAGGAATTAGCGAAGGAGATGGCATACAACACCCCCAAATGAAGGAAAAAATAAGAGAAGAGTACTACAGGCGTGTACGTCTGGTACTAAATACTGAGCTAAACTCATAAAACAGAATATCAGCCATAAACACATTGGCTGTTCTTGTGGTGCAATACAGCTTTAATGTCCTTAACTGGACCATAGCTGAAATTAAGCGAATGGACGCCAAAACGAGAAAGCTTCTCACTTGCTATCGCATGCATCATCCCAAAGCTGATGTTGATCGTCTGTATGTGCCCAGTTCCGAAGGAGGCAGAGGATTAGTTCAACTAGAACTGTCCCACAAAACTACAACAATTGGCCTCTAAAGATATTTGGAAACTACAGAAGACTGGATGATGGTATGCGTCAAGGAACATGAAAGTAGTAAGCGTCTCTACTCCGTAATGAAAGAAGCCAACAAATTCAAAATGGAGTTTCAAATGGGCGTAGGGATGCAACTACAGCACATAACTGACGTAGACAAAACCCGTACCCATCAGTGGCTACGTAGTGCAGGGTTGAAAGCGGAAACTGAAGGTTTTATCCTTGCTGCACAGGACCAATGCTTGCTAACTAGGAATTGTCAAGCACATATACTAAAATATTGTGTCAGCCCAAAATGCAGATTCTGTGATAAATATCCAGAAACGACTGATCATCTTGTATCAGGTTGCACGATATTGGCACCCACTGGATATAAAATCCGACATGACAGAGTGGGCCAATATCTGCACTGGAAAATCTGCAACTTCTACGGGAAGGAAACTGAAAGAAACTGGTATGAACACCACCCAGACCCGGTTACGGAGATAGGACCTGTTACAATTCTATGGGACTACACAATACACACTGACAGAACAATTAAGGCCAACCGCCCAGATATTGTTATTAAAGACAACAAACAAAAACGGTGCCTCCTTATTGATATGGCATTCCTTGCTGACTGCAATGTATCTTTGAAGATATACAAAAAGTTGTCAAAAGACAAGGATCTTGAAATAGAAATCTCGAAAATGTGGCATAGGGGAACATCAACAATCCCTGTTGTAGTTGGAGCCCTAGGACTGGTTGGAAAAGATTGCAGTAGACTAATTGAAGGGATTTCTGGAAGTCCATGCCTCAAGGAGATACAAAAAATTGTTCTAACAAGTACAGCCCACACTTTACGAAGTGCTTCATCTATGTATTTTTTTTTTTTTTTTGTCAGTCGAAAGTGTCATGACGCCATTTCTAACCTTAGGTCCCTGGGCGGGACCCGGAAAGAAATGTGTAAACCCCAGAAATCAAAGAAAATAAAAATAATAATAATAATAAACAAACTGATGACGTAACTCTTCTAATATTTCTCAGCAGTTAATAGAACAGCGCGTGTTAAGAAATAATAACACATTGTTTGACAATGCTAAGCAATATATAATATATATATATATATATATATATATATATATATATATATATATATATAAATAATCACAAAATACTTGATGTACACATTAAAAGCCCTGAAATATATCTAGAATTGCATTCTGCCATTATGTCATGATTTTAATATTATTATCTATGAGAGATATTTTCGAAACAAGAATTAACAGTATCATATATCCTTATATTCAGACAAAAATGCTTATCAGCTTTTCTTCTGTTATCTATCATACCCATTTAACTTCTAATAAGTTTGAACCGACCCATCAAACAATAGGATATTTTACTCGTCCGGCTTTCCATACTTCAGGTATGCTATCAAAAAGTGGAAAAAAACGTTTACATGTGACTCGTTTCATCCTTCAAAACTTAATCGGACTAGAATTTGTTGTGTTGGTCGGAATACACATATGCACACAAATTATTCTATATTTCTATTATTATTATTGTCATCTAGCCGAATTAATTCAGAGTCTTTTTCTTTTTCTTCTCATGACATTTTTAAGTAAGTATTCCATTCTGTGATATTTGATCTGCCAGGAATGGTAAAACGTTGTGAGGAGCCAGGGTGCAAATTTAGTGTAGATAAATTTGCGATTACGACACTCTAGACATTTACGTCGTAGTGAATTATTTCTCCTTTAATCAGAGTTGCAGTTTTATGTCTAAGTTGTAGTCAGTCGTTTGACTATATATATATATATATATATATATATACACACACACAAATATATATATATATATATATATATATATATATATATATATATATTAAATATCTATGCATATGTATATCGGTCTGACAATTGCGTCTAGCGTGAAAAACAGCCTGTTGCCTCTGAGTGTTGACTTTTATGTTTATATTTACATACGCTCTATCGCTGATATTGAGCACTTTATCCCATAAATATAGCACACATTAAAATCATATTTCTTCATATATATATATATATATATATATATATATATATATATATATATATTATTATTATTATTATTATTATTATTATTATCAGGCATTATAATAAAAGCAATTTGAAATCGCTACACAAAAGCATTCATGTTTGAATACTATGACTGGCCTACGCAAGACATACATTGAAGAACAGGAATGAAGATATTTTTAGCCCAAACGTTACTCTACAAGATTATGTGTCCTTTGACTAACCCAGCGGTGTTCTTTTTTAACCTTAAACAATTATGCCTGTACTTACTGGAAATATTGATTTTCCTTTCTTTCTTATCTTACATATAATGGAATGATTACAACATAGCATTGACAACTGACATCAATATTCTTTTTTAAACAACACGAGGATATCTATGCAGACTTGAGTACAGTTAACTAGTACTTTTGGCGCGTAGATATTGCTAAATGTCATGAATAATTCCGCCGGGAAGGTGGCTTTAGCTTACCGATTTCCATCATCACAAGATAATGAATTACTTCGTCCAAGACTTCCTCACGGTATTGGAAGAATCTAATCAATATTTGATCGATCGGGGTCCTTTTCTTCCACTGCACTTTGAGTGTGGACGCTGATCTTTACAGGTAGACCTGAATTATATTTCATTTTCGCTATATTACGGCTATCACGGGCATTGTAGTCATAATTATTTGTTTCCATATACCCCACCAATATATGAAAGAAACTTCTATAGTGACCGTCCTCGTTTATCTCGGATATTTTAAACGCATTAAGCAAACTAGCTCATTTTTTCTCATTATTAATTTGTAGCGTAAGAGACTGTATCTTTTGTTGAAAAAGTAAAAGAAAAAACGTTGCTTTTAAACAATCCTTATCTCCTATGCAGCTTGCCTCTTCAAGATGCGAACAATCATAGCTCCTCAAAATATCCTATTTTTGTATAGCTCTTGTGTGTGTTTCTCTACCGGTATCCCTGACGCTCCCATATGTTCCAGGATTGAATCAGGGAGCATAAAACTTTCAACTTTGAACAGTGTCGGTTCGACTAACATCCAATCAATGTACAAGTTCGATTGAGCAATATCGCATTCTCAAACGCCTGAGAACTACTACATAGCATTTGAAGTCAAGGCCGACCAAAGAAACGATACACTGAAAACATCAAAACTAACCTAGATCTCTTTGCTGCAGACTGATCGCGTCCAACCTTCGTTAGAATAGTTCGAAGAAGCTTGGCAAAAAAGCTCCATGAGAACAACGCCAACGTACAATTTTAGCATTTGTCCCATCTACCGATTTACAATGTCTTGGTGTACAGATCCTGTTCACCAAGACATAGGTTTCGAAGGCATAACTGTATCAATTGATATTTTTAAAAACGATCTTCGGACTCGAGAAATCATTGATGATAAATCCCATTTCTGGCATCTTTTTTACACAAGATCGTTAAGTAGGTTACTCGCTGTTTCCGCCTGCATCTCCTGCTTCCACTATGTTCTGTGTGTGTCAAACTTTCTAGTTTTATTTTACTTATTGTTGCGGTGTCTTCCCTCTAATGAGATTATTGTGGAGTCTTCCACTTACTATAAAGTAGTAGGAAAGTAATCCTCGGGGAAACAGTGATATAGACTATTTTACCAAGGCTGTGACTGTTTACAGCTCCTGTAGAACTCTCTGCCTGGGGCAGAGAGGAACCCGGACAAGACTGTGCAGAAGGGCAGAGTCTCGTCCGTGGGGGTAGACAAACGCGAACCCGTTTATGTAGGTTCTACGGTGATTTATGGCCGAGCCTACGGGCTCGGATGACCCACGTTAAACTCGGTCTTGTGCCACATTAAAGCTCGGGGAGGGAGTGCTAATAAATATCAACAGGGTTATAGACTGTTCTACCGAGGCTGTGACTGTTCGCAGCACTTGCCAAACTCTCTGCTTTGGGCAGAGATTAACCCGGACGAGGCTGTGCCAACAAAGTCTCGTCCGGGGTGATAGACAGACCCGAACACGTTTATGCAGGTTCTACGGGTAATTTTTGGCCGAACCTACGGGCTCGGAAGACCCACGTTAAACTCGCATTTACGCTCGGGAGTGGGGGTAATAAATATCAACAGTAATAAAGACTGTCCTACCGAGGCTGTGACTATTCGCAACTTCTGTTGAATTCCCTGCGTTGGGCAGAGAGTAACCCGGACGAAGCTGTGTCGAAGGGCAGAGTCTTGTCCGGGAATATAGACAAACCCGAACCCGTTTATGCGGGTTCTACGGGGATTTTGGGGCCTAGCCTACACGGATAGGATGACCTACGTTAAACTCGGCCTTGTGCCACATATAACCCTCGTGGGGTGCTGTTAAATATAGCAGTGATAGTCTGAACACTGGCCAACCGACACTCACTCCCAAGTCGTGTAACACACTTCTGTTGTATTTACTGTTCAATACACTATTTATCAGCAACCTCTTGTTTTGTTATTTCTTAACCAGTTACTTGGTCACAACACTTACGTTTCCTAAACGCTTCAACTCTATATTTAATATTTTACGTATAATTTTACTTTTTGTTTCTATATTTGCTTAAACGTTTCTCTTTGCCGACTTGTTCTCAAAATCATTCTTTAGAACAACATTTCTGTTACCTTAACTCTCCATTTCAACAGTGAAGAAAGTATCATGCATTCATTAGCAGTTGGGAGTACTGATATCACATAGCAGTTCAGCACTGAATTGTTCTAAGATAAACTCAGCTGAGGATATTCATTTCGACTTTCTTTTTATGCGACATGTCCTTTCAGGGCGTAGGCGATCATTGCTCTCCAACATCCCTTGCAGCTCACAGCAAGCTCCGTCCCTCGGCTTCCTCCTCCAGTCCACGTTCCCACCTGCTCAAACTCATCAGCTGTGCCACGCGCTGCTTTCCCATGTCTCTCTCTCTCTCCCTCTATTCGACCTGTGAGTATCAGATTCTCCAGGTCCTCCCTCCTCATTATGTATCCCAGAAACTTCAGCTACCTCTTTCTGATGTTAAATATAAGCCTTCTCCTTGTTTGTAACCTCTTTAAGACCTCGTCGTTGCTCACATACTCGGTCCATGATATCCTTAGCATCCTTCTGTAGAACCACATCTCCGTCGCCTTGTGTTTCTTCTTTATCTTTGAGGAAATCATCCAACATTCGCTGCCGCAAAGAAGGACAGATGTCACGTAACAGCTCGGTATTCTTTCCTTTGTTACCAAAGAAATCTGTCTCCCAATACTCTGCCTAGATTTTGGAATGCGTCCTTGGCAATCCCAATGCCTCACCGATCTCAGTATCGCACTTATCGCTTTCTGTCAAGACGCTTCCCAGATATTTAAACTTCTGCATCTTCCCGCCCGATGACTGATGACTTATTGTAGTTTATGCTTAGTCCATTCTTCTCACTCTGCGTCGCTACCTACCCGTAGGAGATTTTGTAATTTTATCTTGACTAGCGTTTATATAAGGAATTGTGCTTCTGAAAGACGTATTGCTTTAAATTGGAACTTGCAATTACAAGTAATATCCTTGACTGGCGTTTATATAAGGAATTGTGCTTCTGGAGGATGTATTACTTTAAATTGCAACTTACAATTACAAGTAATATTCTATGTTGAATATTATTAAATGGTGGCTAGCCATTCGTATCTAAGTATGTCTGTCTACTAACGCGTGTGGACAATTGTTATTCGTATTTGTTCAACACCCATCTACAATTTGCGATAGGTAAATTGTATCCATTTTATATGTTTAATTTCGTGCATGCTCGTTGATTTTTTTTTTTTATTTTGTCAACTGCACAGTATACTAGGTTCATCTGGGCACCGTCCGTGAGAAAAAAAATCACAATGGCGCAATTAACTCCATCAGAAATTTGGAAACAGTATGCTTTACTGCTTGGTATTCGCACTGGAAGCTTCAATATGAATATTTCAGTGTTTGGGTGTCAATCTGAGGACAGTGCAAAGGATTCGGAAAGGGTTGGATGAATCTAATAGTGATTACGAAGGTACAGCAACTCGGAAAACTCACACTGATCGTTCTGTTAAGAAAAGAAATACTGAATCTGTTGCTGAGCGCGTCAGGTTCAAAAGAGAGGAGGTATTGCTGCTATGAAGCGGCACCATGCCACACAAACAGAAGAACCCAGTCATGGCTGTCAGACAACTTCTGCGAGCGCATCACACCTTACATCTGACTCCCCATACTGTAACCCCCTAGATTAATGTATGTGGCTCGAAGTTGAGTAAGAGACCTACAAAACTCCATATAACACCAAAGATGAACTGAAGGCAGAGATTATGGCAGCATTCACCAACTTAAACAGGGAGACCATCCAGAAGAGATATAGGCAATTCCAAAGTCGCCTGGATGCCGGGGATTTCCTATTTCAAGATATTTCTGAGTAATGTTGGTAAATGTATCTGTTAAAATGAGTTGTCAGTGTTATTTTCATCTTTGCTTAATTTGGACGACAATTTATCCATCGCACCTCCTATGCTGAGCAGACCTTAGTTACAGTTTCTGGGAAAGAACGCATTATCTGGCGGGATTAATAATCTAAACAAGATCCGTACGTTCAAAACCTCGGTCACGGTGACTTTTGTATTCATGCTAACACGACCAATAACGGTTCCCAATTAATTCACACAAAACCCGTCAGTTACGTTCCAAAGGCCTCCACAAAACGATAATATTCGATATTCTTATATTTTTCCGTTTGTTCGGGGGAAGGGCGTGCAAAGATTGTCCGTATTATTCACTGACTCAAGCGCTTTCTACCAGAATTCGACCAGCACCTTTTCGAAAGCTACTCCACAAAAGCCCTATACTGTGATCATAATGTTAACACCTACATCCAAACTAATGGAGTAATCATGGGAGACCCATTAGGCCCTGCTTTCTCTTACAACTGACAAACCATAAATATGCACTGTTTGCCAACTGATGTGGACTTATGGCGTATTTTTCTAATCTTATTAATCTCATATTATATTTTTTTAATCCTTTCACCTCCAGCAAGGTGATAAAGCCACTAAACGCCAAAGGTTACTGAGAGTTAAAGCAAATGAGAAAACTTTAGTGAGGAGAAAGGACAATAAAAACAAAAGGGATTAAAAAAGATAGATGTTGTATTTGAAGATCGTACTTGACGCGAAAGCAAGAAATACTGAGTTCTTCATTTGCGAAGTACGAGAAAAGAAACGATGAGAATTGGACTTAATGTCATGCCATATTACTTATTCTATTGTAATGGACTCTCCCATAGATAATAAGAAGTAGTAGCAGTCGCCAGTTGGGCTCAGTGTGGTGTTTAGCGCGTCAGACGATATCGGACATTGAAGAACCAGCCATCACAACTAGATTGCTGCGTCAACTCTTATTTTCAAGTTCCTAACGTTTTGTATGTTGAACCTAATTTAGGGCGACTTCTTGAAATACAAGCCTCCACTGTGAAAACTACTCCACAATGTTACGGTTTTTTGGGTATATAGCACATAACTAGAGAGCGAGTCAGAATGACTTATTTCCCTTTATAGTCGACCAATAGAAGGTTGACCAATCAGAAGCCGCCCAACACTGTATTCATAGTGTATAAAGGCGGCCATCTTGTTTCCTCCTACCGGAAGGACCAAAGGCGACCAGGCGAAGGATGAACTACACTCTGCTGTGATATCCACTGCGAACCTCCACTACGCTTTCCTACTGTCTCCGAAATATTCACTGCTAACCTCTGGATTCGATACTCGAGGACGACCGTCATGAAAATGTCTAACACACAACACTTAATAATATAAAAAAGCATGAGTATCCCATCAACAGGGTGATTGAAAAATATCTCCCACTTTAAAATACTTATAATTTATTTATTAAATTTAATTCTTACAAGAAATGGATATGAGTAGAAAGCGTTCAGCATGAGGTTCTATGAAACATTCAATATAGGCATCAAATTTCGCTATCAGATTCCCGTACCACCCAGGAATTCTGTCAACTGATTTCACTAGGTACCTTTGTGGTATGCAAGACATAATTTCTTGTATTTGCTTTTCAAGTTCTTCCAAAGTTTTGGTTTGGTATAATAGACTCTCTCCTTTAACTAATCCGAAAGCAAAATGTCACAAGGTGTTAAGTCGTGGCACCTTTCTGGCCACCCATACATCAAATAGGAAGTTAATTCATAGATTATTACAGGGAGTTAATTCTCAATCACCCTTTAGTAATACGCTTACATTCATGAAGTCTAAGTAACAAAAAGGAAATCTCATCAGAATGATTACCATGAAAATCTTTGTAGAAATGTCATAGAGAAGCCACGTTTCGGCGATAGGACAATGACTGATGCCGAGATACCAATACTTCTTTGGATATTAAAAAAAGAAAATCATCAGCCAATATTAGCTAGCAATATTTAACGCATAAACGAATTATATACTTCAGATTCAGGGGAGAAAAATTCTCTAGCATGACACAATAAACCAACATTCCTAGCAGAAAACCTAGGAGTTGATTCAATATAATATTTCCACTTTATATCAGAGGCAAATGTTAGTCGGAGACAACGAATCAATCTATGCGAGGGTAGAATTAGCCATTTTGATGGAAGCAAAAAAAATATTATCGTGGGTCATTAAATGCTGGCAGTTTTTTTTTTAGGCATTAAAATGAAGAAGCCATTTATTGTTCTGCTAAACAAGAGATTGTATGTCATTTGGGTTAGGCTGTCTATTTGATCTTATCCCATGGATAGTGAGGAAGATGGGGGTCAGCACTAGACATTGACCTATTTAATAGGTCATCTCACAGGAAGCGATATAGAGAGAAAATAATTAAGTAAAGATGTAAGAAATAAGAGGTGGATTAGGGTTTTAAGGAAAGAAAGGGGAATGGAGATTTGGAGAAGCAAATTAAAAGAATTAATTTATGTGGGCGCATAGCGGCTAATTAGGAAAAAACTCAGATTTATATATTTTTCCGTTAACGTTTGATAGTAATTTAAGCGTTTTAATTTTTCAACAAATTAAACTAGGAAATAAATATAATTTGAATATAATATCAATAAACAAAAAAATATTACTATTATTAATATTTTATTTATTGTGAATAACAGTTAAGGAGTAATATTTCCTAAATTAAAGTCCAAGTTGTCAAATCTCATTTGAAACTATTTCGAAATTAAACAAAATTTAAAGGTAATAATAAAATATTATCTTTACACTTAATATATATATATATATATATATATATATATATATATATATATATATATATATATATATATACTAGCAGCATGGCCCGGCGTTTCCCGTGCTTGATCCAAAAATCGTACGACTCATGCAGCAATCGCTATCACTTGACTTAAAATATTTTTGCCCTTCTTTACCTTTAAAGGAGTGCCCTTTGACGTGCTGATGTTGCTACATGCCTTACTTCTTGCCTATCTCATAATGCGAATTTTTTCTAAGCTCTATACTAAACATTAAATCTGTTACGAAAAAAGAACTAAGCAAAATGAACACAAAACGTCTTCTGAAATTGAGAAAGAATGAGAAAAATTTAGGAGAAGGAACCAAAAACCCAATCCTAAATAGGAAACAATGGATAAACCTCTACTTCTGTTGAAAAGACTGAGGGAGATTGTAAGTCGGAATCTATATAACACTTGTGCGAAAGTTAACGTAAGGTTTTTAATTTCAATTTAAACTCTTTATTTCCAGCGCTAATAACCAGGATGATACCGGCACATATTTTTTTTTTACGTCAACTTCATTTCCCACAGCAAGACTAGCTTGCTAACCTGAAGTCACCGTGTGACATACCGCTGAATGTGTAAATGTATATCAGTATTATTTTTAGTCTGGTCATATAAATGCATCATCTAATAAAGAGCGATATTATTTCACCCTATAGAAACTGGAATTAATGATATAAACATTGATTTTCGTAACTAAGTTAATAAACATATCCTTATCACCTCCACCACACATTCATATTTGTATTAAATTTAATTTAGTCTGCCACTCGAGCCTATTGATAGATTTTATTAGCAATGGCCTGCGAGATAAAATTGCTTAATTGTCTGTATCCTATTATGATGAAGCTATATTCCACTAAAATTACCTTTGCGTAGTCGAAAAATACAATGAGTGCGGACTATATTGATGATCATTGTTGTAGCAGACGATAATGGGTATGTCCTCATTTACATAAATACAATAGTAAATACTGTATGTTGGTCTGCATTTGGAGATTCGTCTCCAGCTGTGCTGGGCAAATTCTCTGCCTCAGAGAGGATCCCTAGACGTGGCTTTGTCAAAGTGCAGATTCTCGTCTCGAGAAACAGAAACCCGGCCCCGTTTTATACGGGGAATTTTTGGTCGAGCGTACGGGCTCGGTTATCCAACATTAAATTAGGTCTTGTGCCCTATCTGACAGCATGGGGCGGTTGGTAGATATCCTGAAGTTCGAAATTCGTCTCCAGCTATGCTGGTCAAACTGTCTCCGGGCAGAGAGGATCCTCAGACCAGGTTATGTCGAAGGGCAGATTCTCGTCTCGAGAAACAGAAACCCGACTCCGTTTTATACGAGGTCTACGAGTAATTTTTGGTCGAGTCTACGGGCACGGATTCCACACATTAAATTCGGCCTTGTGCCACATGTGACCTCCTGGGACAGTTGGTAGATATCCTGCAGTTGGTGATTCATTGTGGAATTCACTTGACTCAATTCTAGCAGTTGACTACTTCTACGCGTCACAGGTGAATGTTATATGTGTTGTTCGTGTCCTAAGTATTATTGTTCATTACCAACCTTCTTCTGATTGTTCTATTCAGTAACCTTTGCTATGATACAATCATTACGTTTACTGAATCTTGAAGTAACCACAAATAATAATACACTTTTGTTCGCCCAATCTTCTAATTGTTATATTTCAGGACACGGGCGATAGCTCTCTACAATTCACATAGCTCTCTCCAATACCCTGTCCTTTCTGTCTCTTAGTAAATTATCTCCGTTTTTTCTTTCTCTCCTAACTCTTATTCGATCAACCATTTACACATTCTCACTAGTTAGGTTATAAGATGTTTTTCACTATCCCTGTTGACTTCTGTCCTGTGAGTATCAGGTTTTCTAATTATGTAACCGAGACAACTCAGTTGTCTTTTTTCTGATGTTAAGTAAAAAGTTCTTTTTGTTTCGACTTTCACTAAAACTTCATCGTTGTTTACATGTTCAGTCTAAGGTATTCTCAGTATTCTTTCTGTAGAATCACTGGTCTTCATCTCTGAGCAGATTTTCCAACATTCACTGCCATATAGGACGACTGATATTACGTACTACAAATCTACCATTCGTCCATGCATTGAATATTCTTGCCATATATGGTCCATTGCCCCCGATGTTTATCTCGAGGTTCACAACAAAATCCAAAGATGTATATACAATGTGATCGGTCCTCAATTGGTGTTTCGATGCCAGTCACTTTCTCATCGATGCAATGCAGCTTCGCTCTGACTTTTCTTTAAATGTTTTCATGGCATCTGCTCTGACGAGCTATTTTCACTGGCGTACCGATTGCGAGCTACTAGTTTGGAATCTCGGACCCACCCTTTTACTGTCGAAACAGTTAAATGTAACCGCCTCTTCTACTCTAACTGCTTCTTCTGTCGCACTTCCTGACAGATTAACACCCTTCCCCTTACTTGCTTCCCTGATAACTATAATCTTCAAAAATTTCAATATAATGTCAATCAACATATTCTCTTGTCTTGATCCCTATTCTTCTTTTTATCATTTCCTCACCCACTCAGTATTTTTCCTTGCTTACATTCTTTGTAGCCCCTTGTGTACTAGCAGCTCTCCTGCCTTGCTTGGGGGTTAATTGCTTAAAAAAAATAAAATAAAAAAAAAAAAAATACTGTTCAGTAATTTTTTCTTTGTTTCTAATTAAATTTTCCTGTTTCTTAATACTATGCTTAGCATTTAGAAAGCACCTTTCGATATTCACTTCGGATTACTTTACGCCCTTTATTAAAAAGCTTCACAGACATTTAAATTTTATGATGTCCTTTGATGGACGTAAGAGGGATAGAAGAACAGATTATGATGATATGTGAGCTGGATAATGGTTGAGTGTAGATTTGTAAAGTTTAAGTCTATAATGTTCAAGTTAAGCATTTTTTTCGAATTTTACATGTTGCCAGTGGAATACAAATGGAATGAGGATCAATTGATTCTGTGTTCAGAGTATCGCTGGTCTTAGTTGTGAAGGTCTGAACTGGTGAAATTCAACAGTGTTTGTGGTCAGGAAATTTTCTATGGAAATAAATTTTGATAGAGAGCCTAGCGATGCTTTGTCTATGGGAAAGCGGTTTTAAGTTTAGAAATAATTCATCAGTCACACTAGCGCGTAGACTCCAATATGACTGGATATATATAGAGAGAGAGAGATAGAGGGGGGATTGGAGAGATCCAGTCTAGATATGGCAACAAATCTTCATCACCATATGATCTTACCACAGAACAAAACCTCTCTACTTTATATATTGACATAAATGCACAACAATAAAATGAAATATTCTTCTTATATACTGTTTACTCCAAGATAATATCTATTTGTCAGGGAGCTTAATAGTAAAATTTAATTTTGCTATTAATATTTACTTTAAATACGAATGAATACTACCTCTTCAAAACTCAGATTAGGCACACATAATTCGAACATTTATTTTGATTTGTTTACTATTAATGCCATATCATTTATTATAGAAAACCACCGCTGTTGTGGATATAATTATACGTCTTTATGATTCTTGCACTTCCTGTTGTCGTTTTGACAGCATAAAGCCATCTAGCAGACTTCACGAAATGCCGGACCCTAACGTGTCCCAGATGAAATTTCTGGGACACTTAATCAGAAAGACGGGTCTGGAGAATCTGATACTCAAAGTTTGAATTGAGGGAAAGAGAGACAAGGAAAAGCGAGGCATTATATACCTGGCAAGTGGATGACCGGAAGTGGTATGGGGTAAGTGGCAGAGTAACAAACTTATTGAGAGCTACAAAGGAGAGGGGAAGTGGAGAGCCACGACCGCCTACGTCATGAAAGGACGTGGCACATAAAAAAGTGTTTAGTGCTAATTAAAAACCAGCATCGACATAAATCGGAAGTATATCTACTTGTTTTGTTTCTATCCAGGGTAGCAATATGTTTAGTAAATCGTTTCTTATACTGTGAATTTGGGATGTTGCATAACTCTGTTCGACAGAGAATTCTATCGAATCCAAAATGGCGGCGTTCATCAAAAAGTCGCCGTTAGCAACTTTACAGCTATTCGTTCTCAGTAAATTGCAATTTCCAATTTTCCCCAAAACGGACAGCACACTTAGGTAACAATATTTTATCCAATGCAACAGTGAGTATGCTAATTTCAAAAACTCCTTGAATTAAAAGTGTTGGAGTCAAGGAAACCGGGTCGACTTTTCTTTCTTTTTCTTTTTTGAAACAGAGGCTTTGCTATTCATTCTGTAAATGCACAGCTGTTGAAACTGTATGACAAAAGACACGTCAGGGATATTTTTTGGATGTTTCATTGATGTACAAGGGCGGTTGGAAAAGGTTCTAGCAATTTTAAATAAATGAAGAACCGGTTACATAACCCTAATATAACTTAACACTCACATGGAACTTACGGTCCATGCTTTTATCGCCGGTCTTATGGCGCTACACAGTCTTTAGTCGGGCGCTATCTAGCTAGCGTAAGTATACAGTAAATGTCTCATCCTTACACTGCTCCTTGCCACTTTTCATATTTCGTATAAGGTTGTTTCGCAAAATGACACAATAACGTCTTCATCTATGCGCCGGGTTCATCAGGACGTGTGTGATCATACTTCTTCGCAACTTCCATTAGGTTGCAGCTCTTAGGAAGATTCGTCTTTCTGCTATCTCTGCTAAACCCCATTGTGCCAACCATTTACACAGCCTCCTCGGGTAGATTAATATCTGGTCTCCGCTGTTTCTCTTTCCTTCAATCTGTCCAGTGACTGTCTAATTCTTCCAGATCTCTCTCCTTATTATTCGCACTAGAAATTTCAGCTGTTACTTGCTGATTCGAAATCTGAGTGTTCTTCATTCGCATTTCCTTAAAACATATTCGTTGGTCACATGTTGGTTCCCGTTGTCACGCCAAACAGTTTTTCTCGCCCGAGTTATCCTTCAAATCTATAAATCAACCATTTGACCATTTCATGGAATGCTGCTGCCATATATAGTCTGGAGACCCCGCTGTTCGCCTTAACGTCCACGAAACACACAAGAGACGGATATGCAATGTGATTGGCCCTGACCTGGCATCTCCTCTACAGTCGCTCTCTCACAGATGTGCCGTCGCCTCCCTCTGTCTTTTCTACAAATACATTCACAGTAACTACTCCGACCAGCTACTTTTGCTAGTTCCCAGACTGCATGAATTTAAACGTGCATCTCAGTCCTAACCTTTTACTGTCGAAACAGTTAAATGTAGTCCTTACTTTTACTCCAATAACTTCATGTCTCGCTCTTCTCGCCTGGGATACTCCCTCGCCATTTATTATTTTCCTGATAGCTATAATCTCCAACTATTCAAATTTAATGTCAATGGACGTCTCCAGATGCCCGGATCTATCCGCTATCCTTCTCTTCATCCTTTCTTCTTTCACGCCTCTTTACTCTTTCTCCCACTATCTGAAACTCCTTGCGTGCTAGTGGTATCCCCCCCTGCTTTTGGTGAAATGCTGAAAAAAATTTCCAGTCGATGGTATCCTCAGCATCCTTCTGTAATACAAAATTTCTCTTGTTTCAATACTCTTCTTAATCTATGAGGAAATTATCCAGCATTCATGGTTTGATAAGCAAATTTACGCCATTTTATATTTTATATTATGCTGTACTGCTTGGCATTCGCACCGGAATCTCTAATACGAACATTTCAGAGTGTTTGGATATCAATCCGTAGAGTGTTCAGAGGATTTGAAAACAGTTGGATGAGTCTAATGGTGAAAACGAAGGTGTATATAGTGATCACTATTGATGGCGATATTATGCCTGAATTTATCTTCCCACAGGCTCTCGGACTTAATACAGAAGCCTACATCATGCACCTAGAAGAGGTATTGCTACTCTGGGTCAACAGAGTAGCTGCTGGAAGACACTCTCTCTGCCAACAGGACGCTGCACCATGCCACACAAGCAAGATAACTCAGTCATGACTGTCATACAACTTATGTGATCACATCACCGCTTATATCTGGCCATCTAATTGACTCAACTGCAACCCCATTGATTACCATGTGTGGGACACACTGAGCGAGAGACCACCAAAACTATTTGTAACACGAAAGATGCACTGAAAGCAAGGATTATGGCAGCGGTAACCGACTTAAAAAAAAGAGTTTTCCAGAAGTGTTGTAGGAAATTCCGAAGTCGTCTGGAGGCTGAGGCTGAATCTAATTGCGATTTTATTGAATAAATTTACTCTTTACTATTACAAGACTTCTTTTTGAGTAATTCGGGTAAATACATCAGTTAAAATGAAATATTAACGTTATTTTCATTTTTGCGTAATTTAGACGAAACTTTATCCATCGCACCCTGTAGAAGGACTGATATTACGGAGAAGTTCAGTACTCTTGTCTTCGTTTCTAACCAACAGAAGGCAACTTTCTTTATTGCAATACCCCTTTGGATTTTGGTGTCCCACTTTCCAACTTCTGTTAAAGCACATCCTTTGTATTTAAATTTTGGTAGTTGATTTTGGAATCTTCAATTTGTAATTCGAATATTACTCTGTTTCTTTACAAAATTACATTCGGTATTCTTAAAATTGATGTTTAGTTCTTTTATCCCAATTTCTTTTGTTATCGTCTCTAGGATCTCCTGTTGTTACCTTTCTCTGTCTGCTAGCAACACGGTGTCCCCTACAGTTATTACGTTGTTGTGATTCTGAATGCCAGTAATGAATCCCGGTGGGACTTCTAATTATTTCAGGATTATTTCACTTCGTATATACATTCCTGTAAAGTCGACAGCGTGGACTTTCAAACTTCCGGTTTGCCCCAAAGGAAAAACTGCTGTTGAAATAGAGAATACTTTATATTAGGTGATTAACAAACATATCAAGATTTGTTTTATTATTTAATGTCAAATATGTTTCGTGGGGGAAAAAAACCCCAAAACAACACAATGCGTTAACACATAGGTAGATATACACCCCCTTATTTACTACGATCAAAAGTAAACATAGGTTATCATCAAAGAAGTATCTTTCAGTACGACTTTCTACTCAAGGCAAAAATGTCCTCATCGTCATGAGTACACTCGATCTATGTCACTATCATACATAGGTTAGGCTTTTAATTAGCGTCATTAAAGCTAGATATAGGTGAGAATTTCCCTTAGAATAATAAAAAAAAGCTACAGACAGGTATGCTTTTAGACTACCGTCAAAATAGTAACACAGTGTTGTTGTTTAACATAAAGTGAAAAGTACACATGTTGCAGACCCGGTAGCGTGCAGTGCTGGTTTATTACATAGTGGCGAGTCTACCTAAACTACCGAGTCCACAAACAATGTATAAAAAAAATGTGTGAATGAACAGTGAGAGGAAAGGGGTCAATCAACAAGTGCATAAATTATAAACATCAAAGAGATAGCCGGAATAAAATGACAAAGGCGTCTGGATGCAAAAACAAGTGTAATTTTTATTAGATGGAAACAAGTAGATTATCTCGTGATACGAGATCAGGGAAAGGTTCCACGCCAAAATATGAAAGCAAGATGAACAAGGCGGGAAAAAAAAGGTTTTTATAAGGTTCTTGAAAAAGGAACTCGTTAACAGAGGTGTAGGTGCGCACAGATAGAAAGGAGTACTCACTGTGGATTTTTGGCGTTGTAAGTGTGTGTGATTTTTTGTGTTTTTTTATCTTTTTTTATGTTCAGGTTCAAAGTAGAGAGAAAGTTCAGTGATCTCAGAGTTTGGTCTGGCCTTGAATTAACTGTTGAAAATTTTAACGGATTGCTGTGGACGTCTAGCCAAAAGGACGAAGAGTTATTTGCAGTTGGTTGCATCGTCTATGAGAAGTTACTTATGGCGAGTCCAGAAGGGACGAAGAATATCTGTTCGTCAGTAAGATATCCCTGTCTGTATTTAAGATTGACTGACGTGGGATAAAAATAAGCCACTCGTTGAATACGAAGTTTTGCTCACGACTGTGTCGTGTGTCTCGAACGTCTTCTGTTCGAAAACGGAGAAGGTCTGACCTGCGGACAGCTTCAAGACGAGAAGAAGTCTTGGTACAGTGTGAGGTCGACATTGTTGAGATAAGACATTCCGGCCGGCATATGGGTTAAGGGCACGGAATAAATGAGTTGCCAGTCTAGTTAGGTCGAAAGTCGGGAGGCAACTGGCTTGCAAAGCTGTTCGTTTGAAACGCCGAGAAACGCGCGGGAAAAAATTCAAAATCTGCTAGGCTGACTTCATCAGTAGGAGCCAGCGAGCTTCCTCACTTGTTAAAGGAAGTTTACTGCTACGTCTAACTGTAAGAGGGAGGAAGGGGTGCAAACCGCGCGCGCACACGCACGAGTGTGAAAGGAAGGGAGAAAAACTCGCACGCACGTAAAATGTAGATGGAATTAATGTGTTAATTCCATACACATATGTTCTGTTTATACACGAGTCTGAGAGTGTTAATTAAGAAGATGATTTTAAATTTGCGTTAGTCATGTGGACTGGTTTTTTAGCCCAAAATGTTTTAAGTACTCATAAACTTTAGTTGGCAACTTAGTTTTTTGTTCATCACACCCTCTGCTCCCCTAATTCAAAGTGGGTGTGTAAAAAGCGCTTTGGCGCAGTTGTAGCCCAATTGTCTTTAGTGGGAGAAACGCCACTTTGTCATCTTCGGGGTGTCCTGTTGCCCATACCTTTTCTAACGAAGGTAAATTGTCGTAATTTAAAAATTTGTATAATATATATATATATATATATATATATATATATATATATATATATATATATGGGGGTTGTATGCGTGGGTGTGGGTGTGTGTGTGGTGTGTGTGTCACAGTGTGGAATAGACAGGGACAAAGCTGATGGAGAGAAAAGTAAAAGAAGAGGATACTGATTAATTCGGCTAGATTGAAATAAATATTTTTACCCCCCCAATAAAAAAAAGTTCTTTCAAAAATGTTCTTTAAACGATTTTGAAACAACCTCCCTCTATGGTTTCATGCGCATGTAGACGTGACAACAACAAGAAAGCCCAATGAAAGCCTAACGGATGAAACGCGTCACAAAGATTTCCTTTTTACAATTTGTCATATTAATTTTACTAAATACATATATATATATATATATATATATATATATATATATATATATATATATATATATATATATATATATATAGTTTTAAGGCATGCTATATTTATGGGTTAAAGCGCTCACTTTCAAGTATAGAACGTATGTAAATATACAAATGGACAATGGTCAAATCCCAGAGGTTACAGCCTGTTTCATGCTAAACGCAATCACCAGGCCATCACTACTGCGTTTAGCAAGAAAGAAACTGTTGCCATTGTGTGTACACGTTCATGTCCACTTTCATATATATATATATATATATATATATATATATATATATATATATATATATATTTGTGTGTGTATATATATATATATATATATATATATATATATATATATATATATATTCATTTTACGCATGTCTGATTGAATAAATTCAGTGTCAGCTTCAATTTTTTAATACACACACACACACACCCATATATATATATATATATATATATATATATATATATATATATATATATATATATATATATATATATATATATATTGATTAATACTCTTCCAGTCCTGTAATCATGAGTTTTGCTAATGTTATATCTTTCTATTAATAGAAATTTATTGTTTATTTTTTATGATAACCTCTTCTCTTTTATTGTATTGTGTTTCACATATAATTTACAATATATTTTTATGCAAACTTTTATTATAATTTCATTTTAAGGAATAATTATATCTTCATTTCAAGTTTTAAATTAACACATATTGCAACGGGAATTGGGTGCTAGGTTATTTTTATCAGCAGTACGACAATATGTTACGCAATTGTAACACTATAAGCAAACACAAAAACAATAGGGATCTCTAAACCCTTCAGGCGTCTAAACATTTTCTTAAATCAAAAGTTACTGGCGCAGTTTTAAGAATAAATCATTTTTATACGTATAACTTTCTTGTTATAAAAACGCATGCCTTTTTATACATTTGAGGAATATCTGAATTTATTGAATATGCACTTCATTCAGATACTTGTAAAGATCTATAAGCAACCATATTAGGACCTTTTAAACCACTTTTGATGTCACGAGGAGCAGGTTGATTATTCTAGATATGTTTATTAATCCGAAATCTCTTGATTTATGTTGCCTTGAATTTGGAATCAAGATGTGTCGATTTGATTTCGTAACGCATATTTTCTTTGCATAGACAATCTAAACAAAAGGTTTATGTACATAGAATTAAAGTCAGACTGGCTCACTCATGGGAAAACACGTGTATTTATATAAGTTTGCGACCCTAACACTGCGAGTCGAATATTATTAGCATCTATCTCTGCCTTCACGGGCGATAACTAACCATTTCTCGTAAATATCATTTGGTACCCGTTATCTTACTCGTCAACGATAGCAGGAGTCCGCCATATTTCAGCCCAAATCAACGCGCGCTTCTGCCGTTATTTCTCGCTTGGAGTTGGATTGGATTTTAATCGATATCAATCCCAGTTATCAAACTAAAAGTTTTCATTCTATAAACCTCGATATTTCCTGAAATAGATGCACTCAAAAGGATCAGTGCACGGTTAGTGGTCAAGATTCTAAAATGATTCAACAGCTTGTTCATCAGTAAATGATTCTCCATGAATAACTAAATGAAATATATATATATATATATATATATATATATATATATATATATATATATATATATAAAAATTAAAGCCTTGAACAGTACAGATGAAAGCAAATGAATAATAAAAAAAATATATATATGAGGGGACATTTCGATCAACCCTTCCGCAGACATTCATCTCTGAAGAAGGATTGGTCGACACGTTCCTTAGACATATGTTTTTTTTTTAGTATTAAGAGATTTTATCGTTATTGTTCAAGGTTTTAATAAAATTTTGTTTTCAACGTATGAGGGTCAAGCAAACGAAAGCCAGACACCTGCGCGTCAGATTGCATCATAATGGTGAAGGCTTTGGACAGACCCAAAAGAGCTGAATACTGAAAACTGGTGTAGTGTATGCTACAAGGTCCCAAAAGAATCCAGTGTGTGATGACATTTACCTGTTGATGGGAAAACAAGAAGATGGTATCATACCTTTTCCAAGTGTATTAACACGTAAGTGAATGTATAGGATTCGACAGGAATTCGAACTCGGCTCTCCGTTCCGCTAGCCATTGTTCTACCGTGTTTCCATATCCACCGTACCCATATTACTCCACCGTGAAGCTCATTCTATCTCTCCGTTTCTCCCTCCCTCCTCTCTCTTTCTCTCTCTCTCTCTCCACACACACACACACACACAATGTTTGCATATGCCCTCTCTTCTTCCTGTACATATGTGAAATCCGAAAGGAATATATATATATATATATATATATATTGTTAGGGATATTAATGATATAGTGGAAAATATACATCACCTATTTGGTCCTTTCAGATTTCACATATGTACATATGAGGGCATATGCAAACATTGGTTACAATTTGGCTTGGACAGAAAATACAGAAAATTTTGTAAATGCTGACATTTTAAAAACTTTGACCAGAATATTTTCTAATTTGCCATTAATTTAACTAATGTTATTCTTTTATATATATATATATCACATTTTCCCTCTCTCGCTTTCTCTCTATATATATATATATATATATATATATATATATAACAGGACATATATAAAGTTTGGACAGTATGTTTCTATGTTTCTGCTGTGAGAGAGGGTTTGCAGGGTGGGAAAGTATCTGTCACTCTCAAGGATGCAGAAAAGCCTTTGAACTCTATTGAGACTAGAATGTTAAGACGGGACAGCTCCTGCCCCAATACAACAGCAGTGCATAATTTTAGGTTTGATCTGGCTATTATAAACGAAGATGATAGCAAGAGGAGTCATGTATTTACTGCGGCGATACAGGGAACCGACAATTTTTGCTACTTCTTCAGTGATAGATCGTATGTACGAGTTCCACATGAGGTCTGAGTTAAGTGAGGCCCAAAAGTCGCTCAAGACATGGGGCCTCCCTGTAGGAACTTCCATTCGAGTCCCATCGGCGAAAATAGAATATAACTAGTTTGGGTTAGGAGGCATTAAATGCACCACACATTTTCCCCTACCGAGAAGCTACAGATAGATCAGGGGAGAGACTAGTTGCCAATTTCTGCTCATCTAGAGTTTTACAGGTGTACCAATATACCCTTGTATCATAAGCGTAGATATTCACAAATGATCGGTGACTACGTAGGGCCTCTATGAAGAAAAAGGAAAGGAAAACTTTTTTTAGTCGAAGCGTTTCGTGGTATGATGGAGTTTATCAATATAAATATAAGAAGTTTACTCTTCAAAAAGTATTTAAGACCATAAAATAAAACAAATAAAAACCATAAAATTAATGAGAAAACTCCCTGATATCTTCTATTGGGGAACATAAATTCAATGATTTTGTGGGGAAAAGGTTGAAAGTTTATATATATATATATATATATATATATATATATATATATATATATATATTGTGGCTATTTTTGTAGTGATTTTATATCATACTTATGTTATAATTTTTTTTTTTAAAAAATATATATATATATATATATATATATATATATATATATATATATATATATATAAATATATATATATACGGGGTTGGTACCGATGGAATGAAATTCCGAAAACCAAAAACCTTATCATTAAAAAGATTGTCCATTACAGAGTAGAGCAAATATTTTTTAGTGATAACATGCATATGTTATAATTTTGAATATATACAGTAGCGTCCAAAACTAAGGGACAAAATTTTAAAACCTAATATTTGTTAGAAATAACAACTGTGAAAAGCTGAAGTTTTGACAACTGGTAGTCGTTATCATCCATAATAACATACTAAAATCTGAATCAGTTTCAAAGGATAGAAAAAGAATTATAACAATTATTTATTTATTTTCAAATTTGGAACATCCAGTTGTCAAAATTTCAGCTTTTCTACAGTTGTTATTTCTAACAAATATTAGCTTTTAAATTTTGTCCCTTAGTTTTGGACGCTACTGTATATATATATATATATATATATATATATATATATATATATATATATATATATATATATATATATATCACTGACGCAATTTTCAGAAAAATTTAAAACGTACAGAGAATTGGAATCTCACCTGATTTAATATAATTTATAACAAGCTCGTACCTAAAACGAAAGCTTAAATTAAAAAAAGACGTACGTTGAAAGCAAGTTAAGCAGGAAAAACGATTAACTTATTAACAATGCTGTGTCTGTGTTGAAAGCAGAACAACGAAAAAAGTCGGATGAGAAAGGCTAAAAAATATTTTTAAAATTACTTCGATCAAAAAGAGTGTTGTAAAGAGTCATCATCTCCCATGAGACGTAAAAGACGAGAAATATTTTTTTTAGAATTTGAGCACCTAACAAACCGTATATATTCTCATATGTATCAATTATTCTGTTTTAAGTCCATACATAAAAAATAAGGTGAGATTAAAACTAAAGCAATAGTACGTATGAAAGTCCTAACAATTCATACTGTTAGTATTATTTGTGAAATCTGAAATACTGTCAAACTCTAAAAATGAAATAGTCTATTTACGCCTTTTTAGAATTTCCTAATCAAAATCTATCCAAACAATTCACGCCAGTTTTAAAATTGTGGAATGAAAATTTCTTGTTTTAATGAACATGCTAAGTTATCTTTGTTTTAGGCAAAATGGAGCAAATAACATTCTGAGAGCTAAATCAACATTTTGAATGAGAAAAAAAAAGCAATTAATATCTTTCCCCATAGAATAAAGGACTTACTTTACTAAGGGAACTTTGTAACACACTATTATGGAAAAGCGCTGTTCGATTATTAGTATTGTGAGCTGTTCATTTTACAAGAGATACAGATGAAACGATCATTTAAGAAATTATTAAAGGCTATTTTTTTTTTTTTTGATTTACATTGATATTCACCCTGAATAATGCCTGGCAGAAATCCGCGCGAGGTAGAGGAATATAGAGTAAGTATTTATGCGCATGTATGGGAAAGATAAGCGTTAAATCGAGATTGGGAGAGTTTAAGATTGTAGTGGTCAGTAAACTTCAACTTGCGAGTCTGT
>CAHIKZ030005124.1:767500-772500 GCA_903632075.3 Acanthosepion pharaonis
TACCATCTACAGAGTACCAAACCACCCATATCCCTTCAATCAGCTTCTTTCTGCGAATCATTGCCCTATGGAGCAGATTTTTAAGGGGATTTTTCCCCGACCACTACAATCTTAACCTGTTCAAGGCTAGGTTTAACCGTCATCTTCCACTATGACCTCCTAATGTAACCCTCTACCTCGTGTGACTCCCAGGCCTTGTAAATAGTGAACCTTACTGTAAAAACAATATTAGAACTGCCACATGTGGCACGCCAAGCAATTTCCAATGGCACGCCGCCGAAAATGATATCACGGTAGTCCGAACCAATAACTACTACGGCGCAAGGAAGATATTCAGCTGTTTTAATTTTTACTTTATATTAAAGTATATATATATATATATATATACTATATAAAATATATTGTAGAACAAGTATATTAATCTTGACTTGTATAAAAAATATGAATGCTGTTGGCACACTGAATGATTTTAAAACCCAAAGTTGGCACATGATTAGCAAAAGGTTGCTGAAACCTGTCCTAGGAGACGGAAAATAGTTAATTGAAAACCACGAAGAAACCAGCAGGAAATAATCACGACACTGCCGGTTTACATGTATTAAAAATGGAACTGGGGAAAGACGTGAGCCCTTCCGTCATGAACGGGCGTGGTAGGTATAATTCGGTACCTTTTACGACACATCAAGTAAGTAGCTGTACTACAGTAATGCTTATGTTTAAACACAATGAGTTGTTAGCTAGTATATAGAACCCCTTTTAAAGTATAATAAATCTGATCGGGTCGACAAGCTCTCATTGTGAAATGATTTAAATAATGACCTACAATCGGGGAAAGGAATGGTTTGCAAGTGTTAACGCTTACAAAACGAAACATTTCTATTAATCATTTTTCTCTCTTCCTTTATGTTATTGTCCAGTTTAGGACCAAGGAAGAACAACACGAATACAAGAGTAGAAATAACGAAGGTATATTACACGAAATAATAATACAAGATGTGTAAGGTGTTAGTATGACTGTCAGTCTGGTTTGGAGTGAACTACCATGAGGGAAAGGGGTGGCACAAGGCTGAATTTTACGTGGGTTTTTCGAGCCCGTAGGCTCGGCCAAAAAATACCCGTAGGAACTGTAAAAACAGAATCGGGTTGGTCAACCTCCCCGAACGAGGCTCTACCCATCGGTGGAGCCTCGTCCGGGTGCCTCTCTGCTCAGAGGCAGAGAGTTCGACCGTCAAGCCGAAACGGCTGGCCTCGATTCCGTATCTAGCCACCCACCACGACGGTTGCATGTGGCACAAGGCAGAGTTAACGTTAGGTTTCCCGACCCCGTATGCTCGGCCAAAAATTGCCCGTAGAACCCGTATAAACCGGATCGCGTTGGTCAACCTCCCCGAACGAAACTCTGCCCTTCGGCGGAGCCTCGTCCGGGTTCTCTTTGCTCAGAGGCAGTGAGTTCGACCGTGAAGCCAAGAAGCTCGGCTCGTTTCGACCCTCTCATATTATACATAGTGTTAGGAAGAGTTCATTCTGTAGTTATAGGTAAGGACCCATGACACTTTAACATGTCTGATGCTAGCTTCTTGGAGAGTGACAAGTTGTGCCTTTTCTGGATAATGTTCTCATCTGATATGATGTGAAAAGACTATATTGAATTAATTGCTAAACAAGTTGTTTCACTGTGTATTTTTCTCGCCAGAATCTATTTTACATATTTATGAGTCTAACATTTGTCTATGATTTGAATATTGCAGCCATGAATGGTCCAGTGATTCGAATGTATATTTAGAGTTTCTTGATAAACATTTCAAAGAAGAATATTTTGATCCAAAGAAGAATCCGCAATATTATTGGTCTTGACCTGGTGTCTTGATTTCAGTTTCTTTCCCACCGCAGTAATGTATATCCCTCTTGCTTTTTTTATAGTTACTTTTATGGTATTAGGTTGGTGCAAAAATAATGACGTAATAATGTCGTTTTTTGACGTTAAAAATACGTCAAAAACGACATTATTACGTCATTATTTTTGCACCAACCTAATAATTGTTCTGATGAACTTTCTGCTGTCGTATGGAGACTTTATGAAATTAAGTCCGGTACTAGATTGGCAATAGATATTCATCAATTTACAACTGAAAAGACTAAATCTAACGGTAAGTTCTATACTAAAAATTTCTTCTCTTATACTTCCGACATTAGGCATTTCAGACAACTTTCATCATAAAATTTGAAGCCAATGTCAATCGTTATCTACCGTCTCCTTGATTACGCTTCTTTTATTGTTCTTGCTCTTTAATAATGTTTTTTTTTTAATCCTTATTCGTATTTTTCTCGCTTAGTAACACTTTTTGTCTTAGTGGTCCTTCTGCATTGCTTGAGATGAAATGATTTTTAAACGCCAATAATTAACTTAGGATATAAGGCTAATATTTTGATTCATTTCAAAGATTCCTTCATCAATCTATCTCCAAATTTCATTTTTAGATACTTGGTTCCGTCATTCTCTAAATTTACAAATGATTTGATATTTCTCATGGTCCTGGAATCAGATTTTGGCGACTCTGTATATAATTCAGAGAGTCTGTGTATCAACATTATTTGAAATTTGGGTTTTGGCGAATTGAAAATCGTCTTAAAATGTAAGAGTGAAACTATAGTTGGAAAAATAAGGTAGTATCCTGATATTTATGCCAGTTTTGAATTGTTTTGTCTCTGTCTTCTCTTTGCAATGTGTCTTTAGGACGTGACCATGGCTCTCCAGAATTCCTTATCTTTTGCAGCTCTTAATAAATATTATTTTTTGGCTATCTCTCGTAATCCCTATCCTGTCAATAATTTACACATGCTTCCTAGGTAAGTTACTGCTTCTTTCTGTCCCTGTTCACTTCAATATTTCATGCGTGTATCACATTTTTAAACCCTCTTTCCTTATTAAAAGACCTATAAATCTCCCTGTTCATTTGCTGATGCTAAGTACAGCCTTGTGCCAATTAATTGAAACAAAACGAATAATTCCTTTATTATTTACTCTTTTTTCATACTTTTCCAATGACACATAACCCAGTGCACATGTTATTACTTCGTATGTCCATTCCACGAAGTCTTTCCCGACTGGATGTAAAGCAGGAGAGTTTCTGGGCCAGTTTATACATACTTTGATTTGTTCAGTGGTAAGGCTTACCAGTGTATACGTGCAGCGCTACAATTTTCTTGCGCTTCCATTGAAGTAACGTCCATTGCAATCAATGACCGTAGGACAACTAATCGACAGTCTAGACAATATGTCTTGGCGAGATAAGAATTTAATGCAATCACAGATGGCGCAATACTTTTCAGGGACAAAAAAACCCCCTTATACACCCAGAAAATAGATGGTCTACTGAAGAAAGAAAATGATAACCTGCTGTGAGGAAAAAAAAATCTGCCTCATCGAAAGATATATGATCGCCTAAGCGTGTATCACGCATGGAACATAACTGACTGACTGACTTAATATTTATGAAATGAACAGTTTCTACAATGGTAAATATTCAATATCTTTCGAATCTGAAAAAAAAAAATTTTGTGTAAATATAGGTATAAATGATAATAGACAAGACAAGTCGTTGTAAGGGCGTATTAACGGGTTTGATTATACAAAGGAGTATTATATAAAAAAATAATAATGGACATTTCTAAGCGCTAACTCACCACGTGTCCTTGGGAACGGCACGTCTTTTTTGCGTTACAATCAGCTCTGCCTTGATTTATTTCCGAAATTCGTGTAGAATATCGTTATTTATTTGAAATATAGTAAGAAGGAATACAGTGAACGAAGACACAAGGATGCCACACCTTCTAGCAACAGATAGAATGCGTTCAAGTCACTGAAAGGAATAAAAAAAACAACAACAGCAAAAATTATGCATTAACATTTCACGTGCTTGACAAATCCTCGTTATTTGAACATCATACGCCAAAAGCGGTCATTCCGCTTGCAATGTTTCGTGTATATTTATCAGACATGGAGTCTTAGGAACCAGAATAATAGCAGAAACACGTACAAAGAAGAACCCGAAAGGCAAAAGCAGAAAGTGGAAGTAAGTAAAGTTCTTGGAGGAATGGTTAGATAAAATGAAACATGGTAAAAAATAAAGAAGTAAGAAATGCCGGCAATGTGGAAGAAAGCTTTATAAAATGCTAGCTGAGAATAAAAGACGATTTTGAATGAGAGAGAAAAGATTTTAGAAGATTAAAAACGACGAGTAATATTGAATATTAGACGAAACGATGGCAAAAGAGATTATTTCAACATATATGCCTCATGTACCGAAACTGAATTAGACATAGTTCATCGTTATATTTTGCGGATTTATTCATATGAAAGCAAAAACTAAACTCGAGCCATGAAAACATCATTACAAAGATTCTGTTTGCATATGGACTGCATTCAGCCAATGTAAATCATCTGTTTTATACAGCTTCACGTGCCTTCTGTAAACATAAATCGAAAAGCCGGCTATTCTATTAAAGTTAATGGAGCGATGAATTTTCAGATTTCATTAGTAAGGATTTTTTATATACATATGTCTACATGGCATGTTGTTTCTATCTTAGGCATAACAAATTTGTATTTCATACAACAGGTAAGAACTAATATATATATATATATATATATATATATATATATATATATATATATATATGTGTGTGTGTGTGTGTGTGTGTGTGTGTGTCAAAATAAAAAAAAACAACTTAGATTTACCTTCATAAAGTTATTTAGAAGACGAAACGCTTTGGCTAAGATAAATTTTCCATTTGTCTTTATTAATATTGTCTTTTAAAGACATACTCTATCTGTAAATTTTGCACACACACACACACACACACACACACACACATATATATATATATATATATGTGTGTGTATGGGGCGATGGATAAACAAACTGTGGTCTAAATTACTCACAAATAAAAATAAAACTGATATCACGTTTTAACTGATATATTTGCCAAAATTACACAAA